>DWUN01002802.1:0-13107 GCA_018249975.1 Passova gellias
TCATCCCTACAGCCCTGTGAGAGGTTCGTTGCAGATGTCCATGGGCTGCAGTGGCCACCCGTGACTGCTGCTTGCTCGTTCACTACTCTCATAAGGTAAAAAAAAAAAAAAAAATATTATCAGCAACTTAATGATGCTTTATAATTTACACATAAAATGTAGTTAGCGCGCCCGTAATGCTATCTGTAGTACTCATTTGATTAAAACGTGTTTTCCTGTGAAAATTCGATATTTTCCCGCGTAAAAGAGTAGCCTATGTTATGTTACTCTTTCACCCTTCAACTATCTCCATACCAATAATCACATCGATCCGTTGTTCCGTTTTGATGTGAAAAAACAACGAACAAACATACAAACACAGTTTCCCATTTATAAAAGTAGTATGGATGCTTGAACACAAATCTCCGCAAGGCAAATTTTGCGCGTCCAACAACATACACAATTTTGTTTTACAAATCAATTTCGATATCAGTAATTCATTTGCGTATACAGCGCACACGTGTTTCCCGTAACAATAACATCGGTACGCCCATAATAAAATTATTATTGTAACATCCAATGGTTTGCAGTATAAACGATTAAACCTGAGGATAATACTCAAGCAAACGGTGTTGAAATGTTATTATGTTTTAACTTTATTTAGCTGGGACTTGTATATATCTATTCTCTTCTATTTCGTATTAAAAATAAGCTGTCCGGCTAACTTCGTCCAGCCTCACAATAAATAAATACATAGTTTAGTTACACCAATATCTGTACCGACTTTATTCATATTTGACGAGACGTGCATTATATTGTATTTGACAGGTGAGCAGTTTGTATGAAAAAATGAAATTGCTGTTATTACTATTTTCCTCCGAATTTTTCCTTCTTTTGTCAGCTTTTAAACCTTCCCTGAATTTCCACGATTATTTTAAAACCAAAATTAACCGAATTGCAACATATTCGGCGATACATTTTTATTTATATAGATATAAGATATAATAATAGATAGTTGTCACTATTATTTTTGTATTTATCAACAGAACCCTGTATCCGAATAATAATGAATTTGAATCATACTGATTTGGTAATGATAATGCAATAATGATTTGGTAATATAATACAAAAACACTTTTTGGTGTAAATTACATTTGTGAGCTTTAATATATTACTACAGGCTTGCATCAGACTATGAGCCAGCTTAATAGGAAGGCGAAATGCAGTCTACGTTAGAATTGTTAGAAAGTGCCAAGTAATCATTGTCTGAACAATTTTAATTTGCGTTATTAAACACCAATGTTTTTATTATTACAATGATATAATATATACAGACAGAACGTCTTATCTTAGTCTTAAGGGATAAGAGGTGCAGTCACCGTAAAATTATGATTAATCTGACTAATATATGTTACTTTGTGAGTTAATTAAAAAGCCGGACACTGATTTGAAAACATAGGAAAGAGAATTAAGGATAATGGACAAGGATTACGTTAAATGTTAATTGAAACAGCTGATTTAATGGACTGTACTTATAAAATGTTACAAGTTTCCATATTTGATTAATGTGGAAAATATTTATTAAGAAACTTGCAAGTCATTGAAATCATTAGTAGTGTAAACTTCCCAAACGAAATAAATATAAAACACACTTTTCCTGTTCAAATACAAAGACATGAATATATAAAATATATAGGTGTCTTGTACATTCATCCCCACAATTAATAATTATCAATTCATGTTAATTACACAACGGCATAACTTTGTCTTTCTGTTATAACATGAATGAAAAGACTGCATAATCGTTCTGGTTAAATTAAAGAGTAAAAGTTATGTTTGTTACATTACAATAATGAAGACAAATATGTTTATTTGGGTCAATATGGCAACATTTAAAGATTTTACAGTACTATTGGTTCAATCCCCATTTTGTCCTTTACAGCGTACAAATTCAAGAAGTACAAATTGCAATCACTCCCATGTCGCTCACTATAGAAATTGTCTGCAGTCCATATGTATATGGCGTTTGATATTCAACATTTTTTGGTACTCTTAATAACTGAAATTGAACTCTTAATAACTGTATTGAAATATTCTCTGCTTTTCAATGCAGTGTCTTAGCGTAGCATTATCACTCCCACAGCGAGCATTACCCAAAAGATTTTACCACATTCTGTATTTCAACATCTTTAACTTTTTTTTTATCTACTGGTAAAGCCAGCATTAGAAGGATTGAATTGATAATGACATGACATTATGTTTGTTCACAGAGTATAAACACTGACATCAATTTTTTTTACTCTCTATATTCCATTATCATAAATATATCCCTTTTCCTTATAATATTTCTAATCGTTTATCGAAAACCTAATCCAACATGATTCCAATGACATAATCCTCCAATTTTAGTCGCATGAGTAACACCTCCATTATCTGTTATCAGGTGATATTTGTTCAGCGGAACATTATCACACATTACTAGAATTATATCAGTGTTTTGTACTTATAAGTATTACTTAGAATAATGTAATTTTTTTTAACCTACAAGAACCAAGCGATCGATTTCCTTAGAACAAGGACAAATTCTATTATTTTTCTTGAGCCAATTTCCATTGACCACTCTGTACATTGATAATGAGTGAAATCATTCGTTTCATATTGCCGTGAATGCCTCACACCTAACAATGTGGTGAAATGGTTCGGCTCATAGAAGTTACTACCGGTAATTAGTGGAGATATTAAGACCAAAAACAATCATTATTAATAGCTCTATTTGTAGAGTAGAGATATATAGAAATAAGCATGACTCTCAGCTGCTTTTGCACATATACAATTGTTATCATCTACAGCGGAAGATTTAATAACAATCCCTCCAGACACAATGTCTTAAGAAGATGCCAATCTGCCAATGCCCTATGATCATAAAAAATATATATATACGACTTGTAATTTCTATCTATAAATATCATAATTCGTTATGTATGTTTTAATCAACATATCATCATCATTATTCATTAAAACCACATAGTAATTTCCAAAATAGTGATCGATCAACATAATATTAAAATTTCTTTTGCATATATTACTATGACATCACATCTTTTGGTATATATTTACTACATACAAAATAATATTAACATTTCCCATATTGTCAACATGTGATATCTGTTTGTATAATATTTACGATGAACAAATAAATTACTATCACGAATAAATCACGCACTATTCAAAGTAACAGGTCAATTTCGTCTGTAAAAGACGGAAGCCGCTAAAAACATCGCTTATCATTTCTATTCGTTGTTCGGTGTAAAACTATTATCGTAAGCACTTCGTCGTAATCATTCACGTTTCCTACGCAAAATAATTTCCTGTTATTATCTGTACCTTTTGCACCTTAAAATTGCTTAGAAATTAAATTTCGTACGGATAGTTTACATGTAGACCAGAGTTATCATTCAAGAGACTCTTGACTAATTGTAAAGTCTGGAAACCAAAATGTGAACTTACCGTTAGCAAAGATCTTGAAGTAGGTACCGAGGATACGAAATCGTTTGTGGAGGACCCCTGCGATGATTGGCTATCGCAGGAGAAGTCCGAGTGGTTCGACTGGCTATCACTTATTTCAAGCTTCATCGTCATCAGTTCAACTTCCTAAGAACTTAAGCACAACAGGTCCAGATTTACGTAATTGTTTCAATGAGCGTATAACTATTACCACAATGTATTATCTATCATATAATAAGATAGCGAGTCGAATACAACTATCTGACAGTTCATTGATGACAGCACCAAATGAAAATAAAAAGCACGTCAAAGAAATGTGTTGCGAACGAGAACACAACAATGATGACTCATCAGTGCAGTTTGTACGGTGACGTCGTCCTCGCTTTGGGGATGCCCTTCTCCTGAGAATTTGTTACTTTGTTATTACGAAATGTCTTAACCGCCCACTTTTCTTTTGTACCATCGTACTTTTCTATTATGCTATCCTACTTCAGCTCAAGCAATTTAAAGGGTGATCTCATAGTCTAATAATAGCCGTATAGCGTGATTTTTAACCAATAAGAAGTCGACTTGATAATGACGTCAGCGCATTGAACATTCTTCAATGAAAGAAAAGGAAAAATATAGATAGCAATATCTCGCTTTAACGCGATATTGTGTTTTTGGATTATGAAAAAAGTCTTACTTAATTATTTGGACTGTACAATGTATTCAGTAATTATTTAGTTTTTCAAGTAATCATTTACAAATTAAAACCAATAGAATAGTATTAAAGTTAAACATTTTTGCAAGCCTTTTTAGACTATTTACTTTATTGTATAATATTAATTTCAGAATTAAATACTAATCTCACGTCGTGCAGAGATGACACGAATTATTACATAATTAGATATTTAGAAAGTTAGTAGGTAATTAATTAATTTTACCCTCAAAGGAAATTAGAGCATAAATTATATGGCGAAAAGACAGCGCAGTACGCTGTCTTTTCGCAATTAGTAATTGACAACGAAATTACATTTTTTTTTCTTTCACTTTTCGTTCTTTTAACTCAGTTTTGGCTACGGTTGACATAAGTTAAACGTAGTTTTGTTTCGCCACATTAGTTGACACGGTACCTATGTAGTACCCCTTCTTTCTCGGAATTTTTTCACGATCCCTTCATACTAAATTAAATTACGAGCATGACAGCATTGACCTTGCATCCTTGTATCCTAGGTACATTCGTGTTCGTGTAAATATGAAAAGGATCTAATATTTGCATTGAAGACATTGTATTTTTTTTATTACTAAACGTTGATAATTAACAAACATCAATTAGTATTATGCCAGACATGTTTATTTAGAAATACATTGTGTAATAATGTGTTATAGAATTTCTGCACACAAATTTATATGTCACCCTAACTGACATCATTAATGTCAACCTAAACGTCAATTGATACAGCTGGCTGTCTTATCTCTATGTATCGTGTTTGTTGGTTGTAGACAGTACGTACGAGAGTTAATATAAAAAATGTTTTTGTTTACTTTAAGAACTGCAGTTGATGAAGTTTGATAATTGTTTGGAATTTATTTATAAAGTCGCAATTAGGTCGATAAAGTTTCACTGGTCGTATATTTCGAAGTCACGATGTCGGGGAAGAAATGTAAGCATTGTGGGTCTTCGGAGATTGAAGTGGACCCCTCGAGAGGAGATGCAGTATGTACAAACTGTGGTTCAGTGTTGGAAGACAGTATTATAGTCGCAGAAGTTGAGTTCCAAGAGAACGCTCATGGAGGAGCGTCAGCTATAGGACAGTTCGTCTCCACAGAGTCTAAAGGCGGTGCGTCCGGTTTTGGCAGAGGTAAACATAATATTATTACTTTATATTATAATATACAATGTTGGCCATATAACTGTTATCTGCAATCAGTTGATTTACGGGTTTCATGGCAATTAAACTTGTCATATTCTTGTTCTATAATTGTTGTGACATAGACCTAGACCATCCACCACTATTTTGTTGCCGAATGTATTGGTAAAGCTACATGTTAGTAACTCATGAGCTGTGAATAAAATATACATATATAACATCACGCCAGGTCCCCAACGGGGTAGGCAAAAAGTACCAAGTGGATAGAATATCTTGTTTTTTATATCTAAACCAGGCTAATATTTGAACACAATCTCGCCTTGTGGAAAGTGACAATGTAGCCTACGATCTACCATCCTTGCCTTTGGGGGAACCCTATTAAGCTTGACCTTCACTGTACATATTGTCTTATGTCATATAAATGGAATTACTAAACAATAAATTGAATCCAGCCTTTTATATATAATATATTACCAGGCCTTTATCAAAACTGAATAACAATTCCAACATATAATATGATAATCTTAGTAAACAAATTTTTAGAAATGGTTCAATAGGTTCAAAGATTACCCCTTGTAAACAAACAAGCAAAAGATTGTACCTCTTTTTAATATTGAAGTAGATTTAACCACCATGCTTCACATTTTAGCTTTCAATGCTGGTATTGGACTGGAATCAAGAGAAATTACTCTGAGGAAAGCAAGAGATGGCATCACATTGCTGTGTCAACAGTTACGGCTCAACCAGCAGTGTATTGACATTGCATGCAATTTTTTCAAGATGGCACTATCGAGACATCTCACCATTGGACGACCGGCTAGCCTCACACAAGCGGCGTGTGTATATATGACATGTAGAACTGAAGGCACAGCTCGTATCCTTTTTAATAACTTACAATTTCAGCAAAACACTTTATTGGGCACAATCTAGGTTGATGTGCCCTGAGCCGTAAGCCTCAAGTCCACTAACCCAAATAAAAAAAAAAAACTACAATAAGCCTGTCATGTCTAGAAAAACCTTATCAGCCAATCTATTTTCAATTTTGTGTAGTTATGAGTATCATGTTCCATGCATCATCGCAGCTAGGATTGTGATAAATGAAATAATCAAAATCATTTTACATAGCATCATACAAGCAGAAAGGTGTTCCTATTGTTAAACTTTTTTTCCTGAATTTCGTTAGTTAAAACAAAATTAGTCTTGCATAAAGCTCAATGAGATCAAATTTAAAGTCACTCTATGAATGTTACAATTTGAATATGTAGTTATATAGGTGAAGGCTGTTGAATATTAACCAATTGATGTGTACTTAAAAGGATATAGCAGAATTTACAGACTGTGAAAGAAATGCCATACAGAGCCCCTTAAAAATTTGCTGTTATGGGCCTTGCAGCGGCTAAAACAAATACCCATATACAGATTTTTCAATAAAAAATAAATAAAACCTACAAACCTACAAACTGATATCCCTTACTAAGGGTCTTGCCATAATGTCTAATAACATTCTTCAAGAATTGGGCTATCTATTGCAACACAATTTTTTCTGAATGTTACTGATACTTCTAGAAATCCGTACATTCAAACAAAAAATTAAATTTCACCAATAGATCTATTTCATATTTGGTCAAATGTAACAGGTTACTGACTAGAAATTCTGTTTGCTGCTCTTATTAATATCTGTGCATGGCATATGCAATTGGCAAGGAATCTGTTGATACCTTTAAAGTGCAACCTTATATTGTTATTCAAAAACGAATTAATGTTACATTTCCCTTTCATTCTACTAACAAACAAAATTTGTTACAGTGACATGAAAATTCTTAACCTATCACTTCAGACCTCCTTATAGATATAAGTGATGCTCAACAAATATGCTGTTACCAGCTCGGACGGGCATACTACAGGCTTTCGAGGGCGCTGTGCATCAATATTCCTCCAACAGGTAAGTGCTCTCTTACTTTACTAGTGGTAGTGCTTTATGTTCATAAGGTGAAAGTGAAGTCAATTAATGTGTGTCCATTGGATTTGATGTCGATGTCAATTGTTGGAATGTCAATGAAGACTGCACCATCTTCCCAGTATTAGCAAATGTCTGACAGTTATTACTATTGATTTAGTTAAGATTCCATTCCATTTGACATTTCGTATGGATTTAAGAAAACCCCTTGGATAGAATCTTCAAACAGTTATTATTTACCTAATGGCATACCACTACACCTAGCCCCTGATACTTAAGATTCAATTTGTATTTGCAATTTGTCTATGAATCATAAATAAAAAAAACATATAGTTTAAGCTATTTATTGTGATGAAATTATATTTATAATGCATCTCAACCTACAATCTATAATTTTATAGAGAGCTTTATACAACACCCATATCACATTCATAAGGTACTTAACTTTTTTAAATTCAACATTATTCACACAATACTTTTCCATAATCAACACGATAATTTAACATTTGGGAATGATACTTTTCAATATTTGAGATATATCCAGATTGTGTTTAGAATCTCCAATTAGAATATCCAATCTTCATTCTACACGAGTAGTAGTAATTTATGAGAGTACAATCTTCTCGCTTGTCAGTCCTCGCCGACGGTATTTGTGTTGGCCATTGCCGTAGTTACAGTAGGGCCGTAGTATATCAGCTCTGGTATTTGGCCGCCTTGCACACCCGTCCCATTCGTGCTCTCAGATGA
This sequence comes from Passova gellias, assembly GCA_018249975.1. Taxonomy (NCBI): domain Eukaryota; kingdom Metazoa; phylum Arthropoda; class Insecta; order Lepidoptera; family Hesperiidae; genus Passova; species Passova gellias. The sequence continues at coordinate 8,041 of DWUN01002802.1, forward strand.
ACAATGAAACTGAAACGTCACTGTTCCCATGTATACTTCACTTAGACCTTCTTGTCCGAAATAACTTAATTCGCTGCCGTCCAAGATCGCCGAGGCGGTGTAAAAACATTCCGGCTCAATTTGTATAGGGTTTTCAAAGTACACGTGGAAAGTGTTACTCGATCCGTCCGAAAAGAATTTCGTGTTATTCTCCGCTAACACTCGGCCCAATCGCTTCAGTTCGATTTTCACATTGTAGTCGGCTGCGCCATTTGATGATCCGTACAAACCAAATCCAACAACAAATATTCTCTTATCCACACAGAATTGTATAGAGTCGCAGCGCCCACGGTATCTCCACTGATTACTTCTATACGCACACGATTGGAATCTGTGGCAAATCTGAAAATGGAGAAATTTAGTTTGAATTGCCTTGAAATGTTTAAGGAAATTATTACATGCCATAAAGCAGTAATCTTACCTGAGCTTTCAATCCTGCTCTAATTTTAATAGGATACGACAGTAGAGGTTTACTAGAGGCAGTGAAATGTAAAAATATGTCGATTGTCTCTTGAGGAGTCAAGATACCAAGTTGTGCGGCACTGTTGGCAAATTCTTCTAATGTCATGGTTGGAAATCTAATGAGGTATATGGTGCTGCCTAACATGGCCCTTTTGTTTGATGGAGTGGCCTCTATCTCTCTACGCAAACATTCGGCCTGTGCCCATGCTAATGCAGCTTGAAACAGATTGATTTCCTTGCAATTTAGCGTTTCTCTCGCCAATACGGACTCGAGTGTCGATACATCAATATCAACGAACCCTTCTGAAGTCAGTGCCATCTCAGCCTATAATAAAATTAATTCTTGTTACTAAAGGTGTGAGGTGAATTAAAACTGCAATACAATTTGATCATTTGTTTATTCAGATCTTTCACGGATTAATGTTCTTACAAAGACCGTACAGACAACTGTTACATTGTATGATTCACATCAAATATGCTAAATAATACTACACAAAATGTATTGCAGTTATTGCTACAAACTAATTCCAGGATTCAGATCATTTATCATTCTGTGTTAAATTAGTTAATTAGCCTTAATAAATGTTTTTCTTACTGTCCTTTCAAAATGACTAGATACACATTTTAAAATCAACGGAATGTAGAGAGACAGAAATGAACATTCTATTCTTAACCTAAATCACAACCAAAAATTGAGAATTTGCATTATTACAGCTATTTATATTTATAATCTCAAGTATATTAAGTGAATATTAATTTAGCTATGGAACATTAATTGAAATAATTTGTGAGATTTTCATTAGATATATCTTTATACTCTGGACTCGAGAGATTTCTGCTGGAGGTGTCTGACAATTCCATTACGAGACTACTGTAGGACGAGGAAGGCTCGAGGCAAATAGTTGGCAGGTTTTCTGGCGACTCACATACCTGCGCATCAATTACTTCCCAGCACCTTTGCATTAGTTCTGGCTCTTCAAATAAACGCGACTGGCTCAGCAGTAGACATGCATTTTTTGCCGTGAGACTAGTTTCTAGATAGTTAACACAGGAGCGTGCCAGATGTGGAACAATGTATTTTTTTGCCACATAGAGAGTCGACAACACTGTATCAGCTTCCAACTGAATTTCATCGCAATATAAATACCTGTAATTTAAATTTATCTGTTGATTATAATTAACAATATTTCATCTTAATTGTGTGTGTAATATATGTATGTGTGTAAATATACTTCAACATAAAATCAAATTTTTTTTTATGTTATGGGACTAGCGAACGAGCTGACAACAGTAAATTAATTGGTTCTTACTTCAATAATGTCAGAAAGGCTGAAGGTTCCACATCGGGCACTTCTATTTCTTGTTTGCATTCTGCTAACCCTCCATAGAACATAGCATAAAATACAGAGCTGCCAGTAGCCAATATATACTTATGGGCTGGGATTACTTGTGTGTGTCCTAGAATATAAGAAATAAAAATACGATTGGTATTATAATATCAATTACAGCATGTATAAAATATATAATGTCCCTTGCGAACAGCAATACAATAATTTCTATTAATGATGTGAGTTAAACATCTTAAGTCATATGCTCTTTATAGGCATGAAGGAGTCAATCCTTAGCATGGGTTACCGTTAAAATAATTTTTTTGTTTATTTTTACACTTCTGTAGTCTGTAGGTAGAGCAATTGTCTGATATATTTGGTAACATCAATATACATGTTTATAAACATCAAAAACTCTCACTGATAATTATAATTCACAAATATCGTCAGTGTTGTCAAATAGTTTAAATGCTTAATTTAGGTTATTAACAAACCTGGGCTTCCAACAATGAATGTGATATCCGCCATCAGCTGATTGTTAAACATAGCAGCATTCCTCTCTCTCACAGTGGGTTTAGTGGCCTGCCAATTGGGATCCAAGGTTGCAGTACCCGGTGGAGGCGCCGGGGACACCGTGGGGGACGGGGCCGAGCTACTCGATCCACATGGTGAGGGGGGCCCACTATAGCACTGAGACACTTGAATCCCTGTTTCTCGCTGTGAAATAGTGTGAGGTGGCGATAACGACAGACCACCATTGTTTATATTTTCTGCTGTAAAATCATCACAAACTATTATTATTTTTATATAATACTTCGCTGCATTTAAAACAGCTTTAACGGTGGGATACTAGCGCTATATTTTATATCCACTAATTAAACTCGTAATAATTTGCTTTTTAACTGTGGTAAAATACGTTTTAATTAATGACCTCTGAATATTAGTCATTACAGAGACGAAGCTCACCGTTCATCCAAGTATTTGTTTGCGCCACGGACATACTGTCCCTACTATCCTGTAACCTTTTAGGCGGTTTAGAAACTATTCTAGAACATAAATTTGACATATTGAATTGACCACCACTTATTTTCTACCTTTATAAACCAAACATTCAGAAAGGAGAGCAGCTTCGAATTATGAATGACATAAGTCAGCCATCTTGTTTTAGGTACCTACCGTGTTCTTTTCGTTCTTGCCCGTCGGAAACATCGACTCCGAGGGGAATATAAATGTCATTTCGTTCGGAAACGAGAAAGTGTTTAGATTTTTAAAAGACTTTAACCCTTATTGTATTGCATAATATGCATATATTATATGCATATCATATTATGATGCACTAAATAAAGAAATTATGTCTAATTTTATGTTTCTAATAATGAAATCCTTACGACAAAATGCGGATTGCGATTTTAGTCAACCTAAGTTCAATATGTAAATGACATTTTAGCCAATCACGTACACGTTACTTAAATAGTATTTATGTATAAAACTTTATATAAATTTTAGGAAATAATAAAAATGTTTATTTGAATGTATTTTTTATTATTCTAAGTTGTACTTTTTTGTACAATCGTTTTCATAGCTACCCCTATGTGAAATAGGCGAGACTATAAAGCCAATTATGAAAAAAAAAGAAAAATCCATAAAAATAGTGTTCACGATATCAATAAAATATGCAGAATATTGTAACTTTATTATAAAGAGCGTCCCTCAAAATGTATGAATCTAGATGGCTCTGCTTGAAGAAGCGAGTAGAATTTCAAAGAAAACTTTGTAGATTATAATTTTTCAGTATCCAAGACTGTGTGCTACGTTAAATATTTGCTATTTATTTGTGATACTTTTATAACCGACTTTATTGGCAAAAATTACAAATATTTTGGGGTTTTTCTCTCTTACCAGTCAGGTAATTCATTTCATCTATAACTTACTACGGCCTCTTTTAAACATTAAACAATTATTATTGTTTTTTTTTATACATAAATGTGTAATTTTCTTGTAGAAATATTAAAAGCTATAAACAAATTAGTTTTTTTTCAGCTGCGTGATCACGAATAGCCAGAAATGGAAACTGCTCTTTTGGCAATAGTTCAGTGATAATTGGTATTGGTGTATCAGAATTATTTGATTAACTTTACCTTGCAGTAGAGGACGTGCCCGTTGATTAGATCGCAAACGTCCGCGTTGTGGGGGCTCTTGGCAATTCAGTTCAGCGAATCGGCCATCTTCATCTATTAGGCTTTCGAAAAAATCTACGCTGCTATTCATCGATGACCGGGAGTAAAATACATACCAAACTATACTGAAAACAATAAAATATTTTTATTAAGTACCTAATCTGCACTGAACTGCAGTAAGTAGTGCATATGAAACATTTATTCAACATAGTTCTGTTCCATTGCTGGAGATTTTAAGGGAACGAATTAATTAAGCAAACACTTGATACGTAAGAGAGACAAAAGACAAAAATTATCTGTCATTTGTTGGTTTAAAGACGAATGGAGAGTGAACGATTATAGTGTATTCATAAGACATACCTTGCAGTAACTAACACAAAAATAAACAGTTTTGGTGTTGTTCCGATAGATGCAAAAATAATTATTATACAACACACAAACATAATTCTCGTCGTTCTACTAAAACCGTGTGTCAGACTGTAAGCCTTTTCTTGGACAATGTTTCATAGCAGATACGTAAATACATTATGCAAATGCATTAGTTATCCATTTCGGAAATAGGTATCTATGTATGTAAATATTTTAATAATAATTTAATTTTAATAATAATAAATTAAGGTTACCTAACAGTCCTCTGACTGGTTCAGTGGCTAAAGAGATATTTAAACTGGAATGGGGTTACATGATGGTTAACACTAGATTTACCATATTTTTATGTATACCTACAGCCAGTCAAAATGACCGGCAAAATGCTTATTGTGACTTCCAGTTTTTATTCACTCTTAAGTTTATTAAATGCATCCTCCATTTATAGCTTCAAAAACAATAACATTATTTCTGAAATCAAATGATGATGATGTATGTAGTAGGAATTTTTAGGTAATTCTAATTTTGTAGGTAAATCTAGTGTTAATTATATTTACTTTGTCGTTAGTTATGTTTTCTGTTTTTATGGGACATGGCAAGGCAAGGACATGGCAAACAGGCTGGCGGCTCTCCTGATGGTAAGTGGTCACCGTCGCCTAGAGACACCTGCAACATCAGAGGAGCTACCAGTGCGA
>DWUN01002803.1:0-13106 GCA_018249975.1 Passova gellias
CACTACATAGTATAAAACAAAGTCGCATTCTCTGTCCCTATATCCCTATGTATGCTTAAATCTTTAAAACTACGCAATGGATTTTGATGCGGGTTTTTTAAATAGATAGAGTGATCGACGAGGAAGGTTTATATGTAAAATAACATCCATTAAATAGTGGAGAAATACTGTTATATTTTAAACGGTAGAACAACGTTGCCGGGTCAGCTAGTTTGCAATAAAGGTATCCTAGAAAATTTAAATGCTGCCCAAAGTCACTATTCCACGCGGACGAAAGTTGCGAAATATTTTTTTTTGTTTTCTTAAAAAGTATCCTATGTTCTTGGACATATTGGAAATAACAGAAGATATTTTTTTTAAGATAAAAAAAATATATTTTTTTCGAAAGATAAAGAAAGTTGAGATACAATAACTGTTTTGTTAAATTCAAACACGGATGAAATCGCGGGCACAGCTAGTATAAAACATTGAGATCATATATTTTTTATATCAATAGGACTCCATTCCAGGACGGGTAATATCCGGATGTAAATCAAATGAAATTTATACACGGAAGTCGAGCGTCGGGAGTGTCGCTTCCAGTGAAATATTGGATTCATTCTGCGATTAACCTCAAAATCCGCTGGCTCTGAACGTCTACGTTATAGTTAATAACTATTCACCGTCTTTATTCATTCCTATCGATTTATTGAATGCAAATTCAAATCGACTTAACCGTTTCAGTATATTTGGTTTGATAATTAAATATCATTGCTACATAGTATGAAACAAAGTCGCTTTCCGCTGTCTGTCCCTATGTATGCTTAGATCATTTAAACTACGCAGTGGATTTTGATGCGGTTTTTTTAAATAGATAGTGATTCAAGAGGAAGGTTTATATGTATAATAACATACATTATATAGTAGAGAAATAGTGTTATAATTTATATGGTAGAACAACGTTTGCCCGGTCAGCTGGTTCAATATAAAGTTGAAGGAAAGCATCGCAAGGGAACCGATAGTATTGTATGATGAGGACATTTGTTTCTTCTGTGTTATAGTATAACTAAATACTACTAATATACAGTATGTACACATGTAGTTTATCAACTCACCATAGTACAGCTTCTGCCTAGTTTGAGATCAGGTGACCTTGTGTGAAAGGGTCCTAAGATATTATTATTATTATTGTAAAGAGGTCTGTGTGCTGAGTGCGAGTTCAACAAATATATTCACGGCGAGTAGCGAGCGTTAGTCGCTATGGTATTGACATGTCGAATGTCAAATTTTGTTTTTCATACTCTCTGAGCTCTCGAAACAACCAATCACGTGCGATAACGTCCCCCACTGACAAGTGCTATTGACATTCGCATTGGCAAAAGTAGTTTTCCCATTACTGAAACTAGATGGCGCTGTTTCAATTCAATACACATTGTAGTTTACGCTCTCGCGAACGAGTAGAGAAGAAAAGTCGCACTAGGCACACTGAAGTTAACATGAGTCACATTTTTCGCTATAAATATTTACCAAGCGTCGGTCACAAACGAGAACACTTCCAATATGTTCTTTGTTGGATTTTGACGATTCGGCACGTGTTTCTCATTGTTTACGACACAATAGACTTCAAGGTAATCACGTGCGATTTGGAAATATTAAATCTTCGTTCCCCTTATGTCCGCTTTTTGGAATTGTGTTTTGATTTCTCAATAGAAATGTGAGTCAGACGTATGAATGTTATAAGTAACATAACCTTTTGGAATCCAAACAAACACTCCTCTGCCTACCCCTTTACAGGCGTGATGTTACGTTCTGCTATTAAATTTAGTGAGTTCATTCCACAATAATCGTCTGAGTAATTGAGCATTAAATTGTTACGTTAAGATTTCGTTGGGCGATTTTCATTACGTCATTACGCGCTAGTAAACCGTCGACTGACGAACAGAACGCATTTGGAATACCAAAACCGAGCGTCACAATCTTTCAAATCGGAAGGTGCTTGGATTAATTCGTGTCCGAATTAATTCAGTAGGGGCTTCGCTTCTCCGCGGGCGTCTATGCGCACTGCTGTTGACTATCATTGATTTGTTGATCACTAACAATAATGATGTTTAACTGATCACTGACGAGGTTGATAGTAATTATGATGATGATAATAATAATGATGGTAAGAACGATGATGATGATGATGGTAATAGTTATGATAATGATAATAATTATGATAATGATAATAATAATAATGATAAACATCAATCTTAGCATGAATTGAAAACTAATCACTCTACTATTACTAATCGGCAGTATGTTATGTATGTGTTTGCATGTTACTTCTCCACGTTGAAACGGTTAATAAGATTTTGATAACATTTTGTACATAGATGGACTTCGACTTGGAATAACATGGGCCACTGTTAGTAATTGCATTTGCCAACAGTTGGAGCTGCCTGTAAAATGTTCAGATTTGTTTATTAGCGTCTACGATGCGAAATTTGTTACAAATTGACATTGTTTATATGTATCATATTTTTGTCGAGAAAGCTAATGATTTGACAAGATCGAAATACTTATGTTCAGCTGAACTTGATTATTATTGTGTTCCAGGGCCGTCATGTGTGAAATCAGTTTTTTTTCTGCTTTCTAATACATGAAAATCGATGTCATGCATGCAGGTCACATGTGATGCTGAGCTACGCCCATTTCGTGATCATTTTCTTATATCATTAATTTTATATTCTGTACGTACTTAATGCAAAATATACTTGCATTGGAACACCTAAACCGGTCAGCGTGGCACCGATGTAACAGGAACAGATCAAACCCACAGTGCGCATATAATCCCCCGAGGTTTTATCCGCGAAAATTTAAATTCCCGGCCCCAATCTGGCTCGCACTCGATTGTCAAAGACTTGCTCCTAAGCGGCTTACCCGAATAAGGAGATTTCGTCCTATCCGCTTTGCAGTGGGAACTTTGTACTTTTAAAAAATTTAAATGCTACCCCCATAAGCACTTACATACGGGAGCGGATTGAATGACACGCGGATGTTACCCGGATATGCCGGATATGAGCGAGTCTACCTCATTACCGTTTATAACCGATTTGTTGTTGTAATACAATTATAGTTATAGAAGTAGCTGTTACCCGCGAAGAAAGGTCAGCAAGATTAATCTATCTATCTATCTATCTACATCTATCTATACATATAATAAAACTGTAGAAAAGTTCCAATCTGTACATTGAATAAAAACTAAAAAATACACCTAGGGGTCTTCATACAAGTAACACAAGCCAGAAAAAACATTTTGAAATTTTTGTCTGTCTGTCTGTTGTCCGGCTTTCACGCAAAAACTAATGGACGGATTGCGATGAAAATTTTTTGTTATATAGCCATTAGACCTCGGCAACATATAGGTTACAATTTATTTTGAAACACTCCAAATGTTGCTCAAAGTCACTATTCCACGCGGACGAAGTCTAAAAAAGTCAAAAGCTAGTATATATATATAATATACATAGTCACCATTCTGATATCTACGGTCAGTTAATATCCTTTGTGACCACGGGATCAATAATAGAAAACGATCAGAGAATTCGTGGGTCACCTGAATATATCTAATTCTGTACAGGATATTAAAAGATAACATATAAATGTATGAATGAGAGAGATGTCACGTTTCTTTCAAAATAGACGCTCCTTTTTCCTGTAGGCCCTAAGTGGATTTTAATGTATAAGTACAATCGGATTAAGGGAGTCGCCACATTTATACACGCGGGAACGACAATTCCACACGGTATAATATTTCAGTAATAATACCACGTGTTATGCTAGACCCACTAAATGGGACGCTGAATTTGAAACATTGGGGAAATGTTTCACAAGAATGACGCAATGGATGCCATTAAATAATTTTGCCTCTGATATATCCTCAAGTTCAAATCCTCAGACTTCTTACGTGAGTTTTATAACGTTGAATTTAATTTATTTATTACTTTAGGTACACAAAATAAATAACAAATACCGACAAAATAAGCAAGACGACTGGACCAAATGTACTGCTTAAAATACGAAAATTCTTCCAATTTAAATTAACCTGCATAGTGCACACTCTAGATAGAGTGTGTGATAAAATACATATATAATGTTTCTGAGGTGTGTGAAGTCTGCCAATCCGTACACGGCGAGCGTGGTAGACTACAGCCTAAAACCCTCTTACTATGAAAGGAGTCCTATGTTCAGGAGTGGACGACAAAGTAGGAAATAAGTTATGAACGAAGTTGTGAGCTTTTGTATTTTGCGGTTCGGTGTTGATAAGTGTAGGGACACCCTGTTACGTTTCTGTTGGCCCCCTCAAAGGGATTACTCGTATTTATTAAAGGTCTCTTTGATACACCTACATTAAAAAATGTACAATTTTACCTAGAGATAGCGGGTTGGTCACGTTTTTATTTTTCGACGATTTTATATTTATCTTTTTGTAATAACTATATGTTAATCCAGTACGTAGTTTATGTGGACAATAATTGAGTGAACGTGATAACTAACAAGTAATTAGCGCGTGTTCGCGTCAATACAAACTAATTAATTGATGAAACCCTAAAAGTTTGCGCGTAACCTTAGCGTGTTGATGATTGATATCTTAGTGGGTGAGGGTGCAGAATAGAATAAACAGTAGGTAAGTATTTAAATAAAATTTTCTCTTGCGATAAATGTTTATTTTTCTCACAAAATATATTTGATATTACCAAGAATATCTAATAAAAAGCACTATCCATTTGCAATTTTAATATAAGGAGCTCGATAAAAGAAACAACAGCCAATCTGTTTTGAAATCATGAACTGCAGACACAAGCTCTCTTCTCTTCTCCTCATACAAAAACAATCTGTGAACTGAGCTCATACTATCTGGTTTAAATTGATTTCAATCACAGACAATAGAAATGAAAAAGATGAATCCGAATAAACAGTAGGACGAAGAAGTGCACGCAGCATACAAAATCTTAACAACTAGAAGAAAAAATTGAACCGTTCACTTACTTTATCTAGTACTAGCTGACCCGGCGAACGTTGTTCTGCCATATAAATGATAACAGTATTTCTCTACTATATAACGTATGTTATTATACATATAACCTTCCTCTTGAATCACTCTATTTATTAAAAGAAACCGCATCAAAATCCGTTGCGTAGTTTTAAAGATCTAAGCATACATAGGGACAGACAGCGGAAAGCGACTTCATTTTATACTATGTAGTGATATCTCAGCAATTGTTCTGGTGTCGTAGGGATTAAATCAAACTGCCGATAAACTAATAATAACCAGACATTTATTTTACATGATTAAAATATATATAACAGTATCATTATATCACTTAAAGACGTTTTCTTGATATTTCCGCTTATCCAATACCTTTCAATATACAAAAAGCTATGAAACAAACTATACTAAGGTGATTATAGATATTATGTATATTACACACTATAAAATACGGCATTCTATACAAAATTTACATACAACACGATCATTTGTCACGATAGCTCCGTCTCTCTTCGCTTATCAAGATGGAAAGAGACAAATGCGGCGCTATTTTACACACAAGTTCGTCGCACTAACGATAACCTAGGTATCTAACACCATTGCATATAAAAAGTTACGGAATCTTTTTTATGTGATATTTATTATAATAATTATTATTTTTTATTATACAAGTGATTTATTTTACTTTAAAAATAGAAACATCCTTTAAAATGTAATACTTACAAATAGTCTTCTATTTGAACATGTCTACTTAACCAATTTTTTTTTTCAATTTTCAATCTTGAACTTTTTCTCGGCGAAGATATTTCGTTTGTTATCACCAACATTAAATTATTTTAGTATAAAAACGATATATATAAAGTCAACGATTGGTGTAATAAATTATTTGAGGCTCTAAAATATAAATGAAAAACAAAAATGCACCTTAAGAAATCTATAATAATGTTGTAAAATTGATGAGCGCATACTTTTAAAGTTTCACCGAAGAGATTAATCTCCCGAAACTAGAATAAGAATTTGAAAAAATATTTTTCATTTCTAAAGATCGAAATCAATCGAGTCAAATTTGATACTATGTCAAAATTCCGCTTCCGATAGTCAATTATTGCTATATAAAAAAAACCATAATAAATAATCAAAACGAAAATACTACCAAAGCTAAATTTCGCTTTCCATAGACAAGCGTTGAGACGTTACTTATTACAAAAATAAAAAAAATAAAAAAGTCTGATTCAAACAGTAGAATTCACCCAAAATAGGCTTCGCTTATCGCTTACTTAACGCTGTCTTCAATTAAAACGTTACATTAATAAAATATTTTCCTTGCATATATTTATTATTCTTGCATTATCTATATTTTTATACTATGAGAGTAGCGAACGAGCTGGCAGCAACCACGAGTGGCCGCTCCCGTCCATGGACATCTGCAACGGACTTCTGACAGGGCTGTAGGGATGGAACTGCTTCGCATAACATTCGCGTAATGTTGGTGAAAACAAATGTAATATGTACAAATCGTTTAGAGAGCAGCTACACGCATTGTATGTATTATTAAATTGAAAACTTAACAATAAACATCAGTCGATATTGAAAAAATACATATATTTTTTTTTCCTCATTAGAAAACAGTAACATCACTTTTCTAAATGTCAACAAATCAAGGTGTTAGTCTAGTCTAAGTGTATTTAGGGGATAATCTTCACGAATATAGTAATGAATGATATAAAATTTCTAGGCTTATATGTTGTCGTAACATCTATAATACATATCGAAAAATATCACTTTAAAAGGATTCCAATTCTCAAGTAATCAATGTAGATCTTATAATAAAATGCATTAAAATATTTCGACAAACAACATGCTATTTATTTATTAATATACATATAATTAATTAAGTTACATAACGCGGTGTAAAAACACTTAATGCTTGTCAATCTACAATTATAATATATTTAAACATTATACTGAATATTACATAATAATTGTCTAGAAATATAATACAATCTAGTTTCAATGTTGTTTTTTCGTGAAGAATATCCCATTTGGAATAATCATTGCAATATATTAAAAGGATGACAAAACTTTGTTAAAAACTACAAAACTAAGACGTACGAAGATACAACTCTAATGGAAAGGTAAAAAAATATAACACCCTCTTTATACAATTTGTTGCAAAGTCTCGCGTCTGGTTCACTACAGAGTATCATAGACAATTATCGTGATAGTTTCACTTGTCTGTGGTCCATGCACACAAACGACGGTCGCTCACTTAACTATTTTATTGGCTTTGGTCCTACTTGTGGTGTGATCGACGCGACTTCGTCTATTGGTTTTGTCTATGGTACTGACGAGCGAATGGGTAGAAGAATCATGTAAAAATATTATCTATGTTAGTACACGGTGAACCTACAATTATTATTATTATGAATAAGGCAAGGGAAACATCTCGCACACTTTTTTTTTGGTCAAAACACATTTATATATTATGGAATAAATCGGATTAAAGTTGAAAGATTTTTTTTTTAATTCAATCTTCACACAACAGCACGCCGGGCAGACAGATTAAAAAGTGAACGGTACCGTTCAATACGTTCATTCGCTCGCACAAATTTATCACAAAATAGGTCTCGAGTGACATCGACTCCGAAATGGCGACAAGCGTCAAATCGTGACCAGAAATTAGGTACAGTCCATAAAGAACACAGTCAACAACTACACAAGATGTCACAGTGCAGACGAAGCTAATATATTCCCAGCCTGCCAATGATGAGTCCGGTACAACAAAACATATTAGCATATTGAACAAATAATTTAATGTAATCTTATGGAACTGTATCATACTTTTCACTGAAAGTTAAACACAAGCTATTGCCATACAAAATTAAGGTTGAAATACTTTCTAACATTCATTAATGACGGATAATAGGTACAATCCAATAAACCAGATAATGATAATGCTGTTCCGAAAAGAGCAGGAATACACCGAGAAAACATTTTATCTTAATCGGTATACATATAATAATAAAGTCAATATATTATTATTGATCTCAGTGTGATATTTCAAATTGAATTGCGGTTAAATTTTATTAACAAGAGGCATACATACTTCTTTGCAAATTTCTGAAAAGCTTTGGTCAAAATGATCGATTTTGAGACTCATCAATAACAAGGTGACAATGGCTGTGTATTAAATCGGCACGGCTTCAATGAATCCACAATAATTTCACTGCACACAGCGTATGTACGGTGGAAACTGCGCAACTTCGCACAGCGCATCCGTCACAACTGCGCAACTTCACACAGCGCACGTGTCACAACTGCGCAACTTCACACGATGCACGCTTTAGTTTCAGCGGCGCGGCTTCACCGCACGCGCGGGCGGCAGTCGCAGGCGCGGTAGCACTCCTCGCACACGCGCACCGGCTTCAGCTGGCCGAAGCGAGGCAGCGGGATCGAGTTCGAGCTGCACGACGCGCAGAACACTTTGCCTGCGAACAATATAGCTTTTGTTTTATTATTATCACTATTATAGAATCATGCCAGATTCGTTAAGCACGGACTGTCAAATATGTCTATCGTTACAATATACGTCGTTTTATAATAATAATATCTACGGACATTATCACACCCTCACACTCGAAGATCGGATCCCTAAAATAGGCAGAGCCTGATGGTCAGGCAACTGCTAAACCACATATTTATATAGATATTTTTCACCCTGAGACAGAAGAAACCTTAATAAACCCACAAGCCACCGTACAGATATATGCTTTAAATAAGTAAACGTCTAGTGTTATACCGCAGTTCCGACAGTGGTGTCGGCGGCGGAAGGCGGTGAAGTGCGCGGCGCAGCGCATGCAGGCGGGCGCCGCGATGTCCGGCACCCACTCCGGCGCGCGTTCGACTCCCGGCGAGGGCGAGCGCTCCGGCCGCTCCTCGCCCGCCGGCGTCCTGTACAACGTCACAACATCGTTCACTCACCGTATTTGTTATTCCTCACCGCTGCTATAATAGCCACGAACCGAGACCAATAGTGTAATCTCGCATCGGACGTCAACTACAGACATATTACAATAGTGTTACTCTATGTTAGTTTGCTATGTTAGTTTCTGTAAATTATCTGTTTGATTGAACTAATAGTTCTGTAAACGTTTTAAACGTACTCATATTTGCATTAAAAAACATGTTCATCTTTGTAAGATATATATATTAGTAAGATTCTAGTCTAGTCTAGTCTACCATCGTAACCACTTCTCCAGTCGCAGATCTGCTGGAAGAGATTTCTTTAGAGATAAGCAGTACCTTTGCAATGTATTTCTCCTAACTTATATTATTATTATAAGAGCATAAATTTATTAAATAAATAAATAAGAGTCCTACTCGGCTTCGACGACGGCGACCCTTTATTGCCCCTTTATAGCATGGCTAGCGAACTCGAGTTTAGTTTTAGGTATAAAACTAAATATTGTGCGTGTTATTTTCTTTAGATATTTGAGATATTTGGAACTCGATGCTTTCTGCCCGCCGCGTTAGGGACCTGGCGTGATGTTATGTTGTTGTTGTTGTTATTTTCTTATTTTGTTTTATAGTGGTGTACACAATAAAGAATATTATATTGTATCGTATTATATGTGGGTACCTGCAGGAGAGGTCCCCGGCGGACGCGGACGGCTGCAGGCCGGCGGCGCGGGGCCGCGCGGGGGGCACGTCGTGCGCCGCGGGGGGCGAGGCGGCGGAGGCGGACTCCGAGGAGGCGGAGTCGGACGTGCTGTCGGCGTACACCTCCTCCGCCGAGTACACGCTGTCGAACGAGCTGCCTGCCAGCGAACAGACCGAATTATTATCGCACTGACATGTTCATTGTGTTTATAATATCTATACTTCATTCTCTCGGTTAAGAAAACTAACATTTTATTTATTTTTTAAAACATTTGAACTTTATTTTAAAACAAAACCTTCAGGACTTCAAATACCGAATATAGTATGTCAGTAGGTCAATAAAAATATTGTTTGTAATATATACATAGTAATAACCAAAATATAGTAGGCGTATTACGAATGTTTATCAGCTATCCTGTTACTTGTATAACACAAGCATTTAATACCGTAATTTAGAATTGGATTGGATTGGATAACTATATATCAATCATCCCAATAATTGTTATTCAGTGGTCTGTCCATGTCAGTCTGTTTGTTGGGTGCGTGTATACATATATAAGACAGCGTCAGCGGCTCACCGGTCTGTATGACCTGATCCTCGGTGGCCTCGTACTCAATGGCGGGCGGCTTGTCGCCGCGGCGCGGTGCCGGCGCGTGCGCGGGCTCGGGCTCGGGCTCGGGGGAGGGCGCGACGGCGGGCTCGGGGGAGGGCGCGTCGGGCGTCTGGTTCATGAGGAACACGGCCTTGAGGATGTTGCGCAGGTCCGCCGCGAAATTGGTCTGCAGCTGGTCCGCGACGCCCGCGATGCACACGAACAGCCGGTGGATCAGGTCCTCGCTTGATCTGCACCATGATTATTTATTAATATATTTGACAAAGCAGATGTACAATGCGAGTTTTGATGGATGTAGATGCCGAGGGAGGGAGACCTAGACAGTCCTATCTCGACCAAATAGGTCAAACACTAGCTGTGGGGAGAGTCAACAGTCTCGAGTCAAGAGTTGAATAAGGATCAAAAGGACAGAGATATCTGACACTTGGTGCTTTCTGCCTGCCCCATTAGGAACCTAGCGTGATAATATTAATATTATTTAATTAGATGTTCATCCATTACGAATAAAATTGTATTCTTGCCTTTACCAAGTACATTCCTCAAAAAGCGAATGTCAATTTAATAATGAGAACACCTACTTGAACTTCCCACGAGCCTGCTGCCTCGCAGCCAGCTCCTGCGCCTGCAGAGCGAGGGCTATCTGCTCGTCGTCAGCACATTCCGACGTGCCGCATGACGTTCCACTGGAAAAAGATCCCACTCTCAGCTGGACTCTCGATATCATAATTATGTTTTTAAAAGAAAAAATGACAGACAGAAAGCTTGCTTTTCAAGCACTTCAAGTTTTCTACACGCTGAAAGTAAAGCTGTGATGACCAGACAAAAGAAAATTGGATATATCACTCACCTTTCATCGACAAAATGATCCAAGTTCAACCTCAACGGGCTGCTCTGGTTGAGCGTGGACCGATTGTCGAGTATGACCATGCCGGGCGACCACATTTTGGTCTTCTTCTTCTTGCTCTTCAAGTTCGTCTTCCTCGTTTTCCTCTGCCGCGAGCCGCCGCTGCTCTGCGACGAGTTGGCCGCCTCGGAGCTGGAGCTCTTGTTGTTGTCGTCGATTGTCGTGTCCAGCCGGCGCCGCCTCAGGTCGGTTATGAACTCGCCGATCGTCATGTAGTCGTCGTCGGGAGCGTCCGCCGCCCAGTGGTCGACGCGCGCGACGTTCTCGCCCGCACCGTCCTCGTCGGAGCTTAGCTTGATTAGATTTACACTGTTCACATTCGCATCGGACGAGCCGGCCTCGCCCTTCCGCGCGTCACGTTCCACGAAACGTACGTTCACGGTCACGTCGCCATCGTCCGAGAACGATCTCTCCAACGCGTTCTTCGGCTCCTTCTCGTCCGGTCCGTCCTCGTCCGGACTCTTGAGCACTCTGTTCTGTTGCATGTAGTGGTTCTCCTTCAGCTCCCTGCTCTGTTCGGTGTCGGGCGATCTGTCGAGACTAGTGTTTTCCGTGCTGACGCCCGAGTCGACCGGGGACTCGTGATCGCTCTCATATCCGAGCATAAACTTCACCCTGTCCTCCTCTCTGTCCATAGACATCTTGGCCGAGTGGAAGCTGCCGTCGTCGCGTCCTACCATGTCGTTGTCAATAAAGTTCTGTCTGAACTCCTCGTTGGTGAGCAGCAGAGAACTGAGATTGGCCGTCGCAATAGTCATGTTAGCGTTCACTATCTCCGCGTCTATATTATCCGGAATCATCAGTTGTAAGTCGGGGCGTGAGTTGGCATCGGCGTCCTCGTCCTGATTGAAAACGGCCGAGTTGTTGTGCGAGAGGGACGCCAACACGACCGGCTCCTGGCTTATCGCGTTCGGTATCAGATAGCCGTGGCTAGTCGACGGCATGCAGCCGAGCTGCTCGTTCCTCGGCCCGCCGTAGCCGTACTCGTCGCTGTCCGTCGTCAGCAGGGTGGGCACGTCGTTGGTACTGTACGAGTGTATCGAGCTGTGATCGAGCAGCTCCACGTCTGCGACGATCGAGGACAAGCGGTCCGCTATTTCGGCGACCTGCTCGTTCAGCGACGTCACCAGCTGCTGGTCCGGTATCAGCCTGTTGGGCGCCTCGGTAGACGTGGACGCGGACACGGCGTTGATGACCAGCGGATCGAACATCATCAAGCCGTTGGTCGATAGATTTCTTAGCGAAGACAGATCGTTGCTCTCCCCTCTGCTCGTCTTCCTGGTCCTCTCGTAGTCCTTGCTGTCGGTCGTCTGGAATGTGTCCGTGCTGGTGGTGTCGTAGAACTGCGTCTCCTCCTTGGCCTCGGTCTCCGTCTCGGAGCCGCGGTCCTCCGCGTCCTCGCTGAGCCGTCGCAGTCCGTCGATGATCGGTGTCATCACCTCCATGTAGTCCGGCAGGTAGTCGCCGTCCGTTATCGTCGGCTCGCTGGAACCGGATAACATTGAACGTATCAAAACACGTACTCAAAACATTTTTACACAGCAAATACAAATACATTAACGTAATATATTCAGACTTGGAAAATGTCTATTTACAAAGTTTCCCTAAGTAAATGTTACTACTACTACCATTATTATTTATGAAAAAATACCCATATTTTTTGATTGCTAAAGAAATAAACGCATTCTTTAAATGCAGTTCAAAATAAATGATCAGATAAAAACAAGAGCCAACTTTGTCACTTTAAGAAACATTTCTTATTCTGTTCTGAAATGTGAGAAGACAAATCATGGATGTTAAATTGCATGGAATTCAAAATTAATGCATACAGTAAAGCGAATGCTCAGTGTAACCTACATATCATATCACGATACAAGTTCCGAAAGGTTTTATATTTTTGTAACAGAACTATAGACAA
>DWUN01002804.1:0-13104 GCA_018249975.1 Passova gellias
CAAGAGACTACTGAGAACCGAAAGTTATATGCTTTAGAAAATAAGTTGTGTCTTACGGCTCTGGGATCTTGGACCAACATAACTTTATTATTATTTTACACTTTATTACCAGTGCATGTAATATACGCCTAATTAAAGCTAATTATTATGAAGAACATTTTTTTTATTGTCATAATATACAAGTCTGTTATTAGCTTTAAAAACTTTAATTTTTACGGTAAGCATGGCACTATTAATTACTGCAAAAAATACATTTTTAATTTGGAATAAAAACGTTTTTTTTTCTTCCTATTTAGTATAATTTTTACCTGTAGTCCTAAATTTTTTTCCCCAATTTTAACTGTACGTCAAGTGGACCAGTGTACTTCAAAAGTGGGCCACTGTATTTCAAAAATGCCTTAAAGTAATTTGAGGTACTTATGTAATAGTCCCTCGTGTTTTATGCAGTGGTGTACTGTGGCATATTTTGCAGAACGAAAAGTACGCAGCGGATTATCTGAGACCACGCAGGTCCTGAATATGAAACGACTAACTATTAAAACGATGGACTAACACTTCCAACAATTTTTATAGTTTGTGTTCATCAGTGGAAAAATTTTGTATTTCATAGGTTATTCCTAGATATAACAAAATGTTTGATGACAATCTTATATTATTCAGCTATTTGGCACTCGGTCCTTTCTACCTACCCCGTTCGGGACCTGGCGTGATATTATGTATGTATGTATTATTCAGCTATTAATCGCGTAACGTTAAGAATCAGTTACATAAACCATCCTTTTAATTTGGGTTGAAGGTGCCAATAAAACACTTAAGATATTCATTCACTGTTTAATTTCGGGGCAAGCAGTTGTTACAAATAGAATAACAATAACATTATGCTTGATGTCATGAGATCCTGTTGAGCTAACAGTAAATAAATAAAAACGCAAAAAATCACCTATCACAACGAAAAAGGCACACCTTGCTGGCACCTTTGTTTAACTTAGCATTAAGTAGATATGTTATACTGTGGATGATAGAAAACAATGTTCGCAATATTACAAAGCGAAGTCCCTTTCTCTATTATACTATTTGTCCTTTAATCTTATTCATAATTTAGCTTGCTGTTTTATGTCACTACATGTAGGGGAAACACGTACCCACCTACGTAATCATTTTTTCGGTAAGTACCCATAATTTTACAGAGGGAATTCATTTTTTTATATCGAAGCCGTTTCAAGTTATAACTGCACAGCTCTCTATATTAAAATTATTTGTGATTCGGAGCTTACATATTTTTAATACAAAAATTAATTAAAAACAAGCAGTGGAATGCAATAATTACAACCTTTTGTGATCAACTAAATAAGTTCTTTAAACTATATTAGGACACAGGTCAAGACTTGCATAAATATACGATAACTAGATTGTCTTCATTTTTACAAATTCATTGTATTTTGTATTAGACGGCGACATAAACATATATTGAAAACATTAAAAAATTGTGATCCTAAACGATACACTAATGATAAATGATAATCAAGTGTAAATATAAAAGCATGATTATATTATTATGCAAAAATATTATTATGAAAACACTAATCACAGATGTAGCTTTTAAAGTGGCAAGATAGATAATTATGTATTATCGACTATGCGGACGCCAATATAGAATGAAGATAAACCTTGTATGCGTAATGCGGACGGCGCAGAATTAGTGCTTATTGATTCTGCTAATAAATTATTAAAAAAGGTCGCACAAAATTTATCTCCAAAATTATTGAAACTACAAATAAAATTGATAATTATGAATCCTACAACTATCTATAATAATACTTTTTTATGTACATAAACTATAAAACCATGCAAAACAAAACAAGAAAATATTGCAAAATAAGAAAATAACAGAAAAAAATAAACACTTAAAATAATAGGCACTACAAATGTAGTTTCACTGTACACTTATCATAAATCTTAAGTCAAAATTGCACAAATGAAGGAATGTTTTTCTTTGGCGCTTATGAACTACATAAAAATCACAAATTGATAGCGTCTATAAAATAAATTCGATTTAAAACCCTGAGCCAAAAAGTAGACGAGTCCCGACATATAACAATCACCGTGGATAAATAAATTATCGTGCATAATATAATAACCTCGCTATTGACAAAACCTAATGCTCACTAGGCAGGTAAAATAATGTGCACCCCATTGTAGATTATGTCTATTCTAATTTCTTAATGTCATGCAACAATTATTATCTAACTAAGTAACGAATACAATTGTATTGAGGACATATCACACGTTCATAGCAGTTTCCCTACGTCGCTCTCGCTTTGCGTATATTATTCTTCTCCGCCTCCGTAAAGCCAAGGATATTTTCGATTGCGTTCAAATGTCCTTGATGGTTTTCAGGATCGGTGAGAAAATAGTAGATTGCCGACTTTAGGAACTGCAGTGTCACTTCAGGGTCCACGTTGGATTTGGCACCCTTCTGCGATTCGACTATGCGACGGTACATCGCCTGGAAATAAAGTTATCGCTAAATAAAATATAAAAATATGATTATCACTATGTAGGTAAATTTAACAAAATTATAAAAAATGTGGGCTGCATTGTAGAATTACATTGTAAATAAGAAAATATTATAAGGGTTGAAATTTATGTTTTATTCATAATAAAAAAGCACCTATGTATATATATGACGATCTATTCTATAAGTCAATAAAATGTTTTCATTTTAAAGCATTTAGGAGGAAATTGCAGATAAAAGGATGTATTGTTTAACGATGCCTGTAGTGGGCAACTTCTTGTTTCGACTGTGCTAAGAGGCACATATTGGTTATTAGAGACAATTTAAACGATTAAAATTTCGTGCTAATATGTATAACTATCAACAATTATTATATTTTCATATCATGCCAAAAATATTTAGAATTTATTTTTCAATGTGCAAAATTAGGTTATGTGAGAGAGATTTATAGAAGCACAATGCAAAATAAATTAAAAGCCTGCACCAATGTTGTTCCACTCCATTATATTAAGCATACTTGTACCATTTCGATTTCGGTTATAAGATTCGCTATAAAATGGAGAAATTAAGATCACGTTATTTCGTCACCTTATTTCATATGAAATAACGTTTTCAATACTGAAATGAAATATTATGGCGAAATATCACAATTTTCACAATTTAATATTGATACGAAACTCATATAAACTATCATTTTTATATGGTAATGTGATAAAACTGGTTATTTTTTTAATTAAGTATTTACCAACAAATTACCCAGAAACCAAAAGAGGCTGTTTCAAATAAATTCATGCAAAGTTAAAGAGTAATCAGACACAGGTTAGTATAAGATTATTGTTAAAAGTTACATTATTTCAAGTAGTTTTTTATTATAATTTTTTTGTTAGCCAGTTGTCAGAAGTCACTGGACCGAATGACCTGAAATACAGTTATGTAAATAAACTATAGCGGCAGAGATTACAGATTGGAAGTGCTACTAATCCACTTGTACTAGTATAATAATTATATTACACAACATCACTGTTATGGACTAAATATATTGGATTAATAATAATGCTACTTATAACAACAGGTAAACATTTCAGACATGTTGTTAATTAAAAAAGCGCAATTATATGATCTACAATAACATGCCAAATATTTATTACCAATGACGGTGATTATTATAACGACTTAGCCCAGCATGCAAATTTGTATAACCTGTTAAAATTGTGTTCTACATTCTAAATTTTGATGATCAAGCATAAGCAATATTTATTTTGTAATAGAAATGATCAACTGTTAGGTACATTACCTTGCAATAAATTGATTTAGATTATTAATAACACAATTAAGCAACCAAACCCTTAGATCTGACAATATTAATACAAGATATTTTACTTAAATTTGTTCTACAAAAAACCAAGGTTACAAGAAGCCTCACCGGTTAATTCATTTAGATTCACCACCTCCAATGATCTTCAAAAGAGACATATTGCATGAATTGATTATTTATTTACAAGTTTTGTACCAGTAGCATTTACTTCAGATAAAGCTACATCAAACCGTGGATAGATCATATTCTTTGTCAGATACTAAAGAACTATACTTCTAAATGTGATAAAGTAATTTCCACTTTGTTGAAAGTCTGTTGTCACTACTCAATTTTGTAATGTTTAATTTGTAATATATTAAACATATTTAGGATAATTAATGGTAACAGTTTTCGATCTTCAACAATTGTATTGAAAATCGTCATTGCTAGCTTTATAAAAAAAACGCTAATACAATACATGCATGCAACATGTCAACTATCACATTACATAAAGTTATTAGTAATAAAATTATGTAATATGATTTTAGTTACTACACCAAAATTTCTACATAGCATAGTAGTAACCTGTGCGTTTAAGCCTCGTGTAAGAATAAGAGAATAAAATATAAACAATTGTAATTTTTTTAGTAATGACGCCTGTTGGGTATAAGATTCCAACCTTTCGAGCTCCTAGGACCCATAAAGAAACAGCCTCCTTTGCACTTAGAAGTACTTGTGATTTTGCTGTTCGGTCCGCTG
Source organism: Passova gellias (assembly GCA_018249975.1). NCBI lineage: Eukaryota > Metazoa > Arthropoda > Insecta > Lepidoptera > Hesperiidae > Passova > Passova gellias. The sequence continues at coordinate 4,569 of DWUN01002804.1, forward strand.
TGAATGCCGTATCCTGTAATGCACTACATATTAAAGCCAATTCTGTTAATTGCCGCTACATGCTTATTACTCAATTAAATGAGCACGATGTTTTGGTTATTTCATTTAGTTAATGATGAGCCTTTACAAATTTAAACAATACCGTATGTTTTCAAAATTGACAGGAACCTCAAACAGGAAGATGTTAGCGTACTGGAAAAATCAATCTTTCATTTATAGCAGTCTACTCAAGTTAAGGAACAATTGATGTAAATTTTTTTATGATAAATCTTTTTGTTAGCAAGGAAATGTTACAATATAAACTGAAGCTTAGTACTATTGAAAATTTTTACCCTGACATTCTCGAGCTCCGTCTGTGTGATTTGCAATTGTTCCAGTAGTTCTTCTACTGATACTCTGCTTAGGTGGCTCTTGTCTTCATTGTCTCCTTCCTATAAACATTCAAATTTATACATCCTAGACAAAAATACATTATGCCCTATAAGGGAAATATTGACCCAACTATAATTATCAGTTTTACCCTCAGTTCAGGTAACGCTTGGAGTAAATATAATGCTACCAAGCTCTTCTTCAGTGTTGGTTGATAAGGCATGAAGTATCTTTGTGAAAATTTTATTACAGATATACGATAACAAAATTACAAATTAAGATACATGTATAATATAATTTTTGAATTAGCAGTAGAAAAATCTATTCCTGCAGCAATTTAAGATATTTTTCACAAAGTTTTGTATATATCACTAAATATTCAGTTCAAAACATTTTCTAATCAAAAACAATTGTTTACAAATTTTTTCTATGGAATGTGTATGTTAATTTGCTAGTAGAGAATTATTTTCATAAATTTGTCATATGACGATAAGTGTGATGGTAATAGCCGGGTTCAGTGAATTTGTTTCAATAATATGATAAATACCTTGCCCAGTTCAAATTGAGCAGCTTCAACCCCCTTGTTGTACATCTGCAGGTACATGGCACGGTGCCGGCCCTCTTCATCCTGTAGCTGCTTGCTCGCTTCCTCCAACTGTTTCTCCAGCATATGAATTCTCTCTTTTGCCTGTTCATAGTTTGGTAGCAGTTCACAATAGCGAGTGTTCACATCTGCCAACTTCTGCAACAGAGCCTCCACCTTATCGTTATGAGATTTCTTCATCTCTTGATTTTCACCTACATGAGCCCTAATAACATCCTCTACTTTCTTCTCATAATAGGCAATCAGGTTTCGACGTTCCAAGTCACTGTCCTGAACCTCAGTCATGCAAGAGGCATCGTGTGTGAGCATTAGCACCGATTCTTTTGAGTGTAATGATGAGTTTGTGAGATCGTCAAAGTGTCCAGAATCCGTGAAGGAGCCTTGCATTTCATTTCGGTTCCTTGTAGGTGTATCTTTAAACAGTGGGCTGTCAGTAACGTCAAATGGTCTACACGCTTCTTTAGATTTAATACTTTCTCCATCAATACCCGCTTCATCATTGCTTTCACGTATTGTTACAATCTCACTAGAATTTGACTTTTCATCAGGTGAAAATATTGACGCCTTATACAGGCGGAGTTCAACTACTTCTTTAGTCAGATGAAAGATTTCACTGTCCTTCTTTTCTAAGTCTTTCTTAGCTTGGCTAAGAAGACTTTTAAGGCGTCGAATCTGCTTTTGAGCCCTCTGGGTAGGAGTGAGATACTCTTCGCCTGAAAGACCTGCATGAGACGAACAATGTAGGACATATCGCATGGATCTACCACTGAATGTAGTTCCATTAAATGGTGCATAGCCAGCTTCAATAGAAGCTGCCGTGGCTGCACTGCCGTAACTGTGAAGAGATTCGTCATCTGGTAGATCTTCGGGAGAACCCGGAGGAGTATGTGCAGAATCAGTCATACTCAGTTTTCTATCCATGTACGGGCTTTCGGGCGATTTTAAACAGGACTTTTTGGGTTTAATTTGACTGTTTGAATTGAATGACTGAAATAAAACATATTTAATATCATACAAGTTTTGTAATAGTTAAAAATATGAGGTTTAGGAATCATGACAATGACCTTAATACTATAATGTTCAAAATTAATTTGTATACATGAAATAGGAATGCGTTTACAAATAAAATACAAAATGGACGTAGACTGATCCAATACGGCGCATAATACTATACTTAGTTGTATACTAAACATACATATTGCTTCTTTTGATCAGTGAGGATTATTGCAATTGTTCCATGCAATAAGACAAAGTAATTGTTACTTACGTGGCTTCGAGGGCGATGGCTAGACTCCGGTAAACGGGAGCCATCGCTTCTTGGTTTTTGATTTATGTTTTCCGTGATTATAGGAATTAATTTTCTAGTAGTTAAAGGCGATCGCTGCACCATTTTTTCACCGCGCAAGCGCAGTGAAGACGAGCGACGGAAATTACCGATGCCATTTCCCGCGCAGCAATGCTCATCGTGAAATTCCGTAATTTTTCTACTACTATTTCTGTTCATTTTCTTTAGATTTTCTCATTGACGTAGCGTACTGTAAAAATGAAACAGCTGGTATGATAGTACGATATGAATACAATAACACACGCGACATAAAATTTATTTTAGAACAACAAACAACCACAGATACGCAAATATATTCGGTTTACAAATATTGTTTAAACTTTATTAATCTATATTATTAGGATTATAATATCGATTAATATAGATCTTACAAGGCAGACAGTTATGTAAAAATTATATCATAATTTATATGATTAACATATTAAAAGTACGATAAACAATTTATGGCATATCTATACTAATAATATAAAGCTGAAGAGTTTGTTTGATTGTTTGAACGTGCTAATCTCAGGGAATATTGGTCCGATTTGAAAAACTCTTTCAGTGTTCGATAGCTCATTTATCGAGGAAAGCTTTAGGCTATATAACATCACGGTAAGATGAATAGTAGAGGAGCAGCAATAAAAAATAATTTATATGGCAGAACCACGTTTGCCAGGTCAGCTAGTAGTTTATAATAGAGCTGTAGGTACCTAGAAAAAAATTCAAATATCGTTGTTGCAATGTGTCTGAAGAAATAAGCATTTTTTAATGAAAGCTTAAATTTCCAGTAAATAATGTTAAGAGCATATTTTATTAGTATTTTATTAAACAACACTAAAGCTTTAAGCTATAGTACATCATATTAAAATTCAAATGATTCTCAGATATGTGATGGAACTTATAATTCGAAAATAACTTTTAATTACGTCTTCATGTTTGAGTCATTTCAACTTGTACACGTAACTGCGAAATAAAATTTTATTATTTGAACTATGAACATAATATGTTCATAGTTCAAATAATAATAATAGTAATCATACATATTATGTATGATTAGCCAATAAGTTATTCAATATCGGAATCAAACTGAAGAGCGATTATCTAGTTAAACATAACATTCTGTTAGTTTTAATTACCTAAGTAAGTTATTTCCAAGAAAAACGTGTCGGTTTAAACAAAAGTATAAAAAAATGTAAATTTTTTAATACTCATAGTAACCGCTGTGTGGTATGCAATTTAAATTTTACTTCATTTACCTAGTGGTAGTAGCGTCGCAAATTAAACACAATTAGATTTACAGATTTACCTAAACAATTTCAACACTCAACGCAGTCAGTGACCTACAATAATATCGATGCATTCCTGTGAACTCTATTGTTATAACAATAAAGCAAAAACTGAATCAAGTAGCTGACGGTACAATACAGTTGCACAAGAGTACAGAAACTGCTTCTTACAATAATATTGCGAGAACATACTATCTACTTAAATGAATAGGCACAATCACCTGTTTTGCAAAGTTTGTTATTTTCATGGTACATACGTTATAAAATATAATATAATATAGACCAACAACAAAACAGCATCATTATAAAACCCTCAATAATTGAAACAGTTGTAAACCCCATTTTATAATAAATATGTATATCGTAACTCTTTGGTGAAACTTCACGTCGTACTTCGAGATTATTTACAATTCAATTAAAATTGTATAGATAATTCTTATTTATTTATCCACGCTGATAATTTTTGAACAAAATAAATCCAAACAAATATACCACAGCCAACAAAACATTTTTCTGCTGCAAAAAATTTTTTTCGTTTATTTGTTTACTTGGCCTTACACAATGCAGTTTCATGGACAAAGTGACTCTCTACAAGTACCGTTACGACAAATTTAATCCTGATTCGAATTGAAATAAAAGGGGATAACACAATGATTTCACTTAAATGAATAAGAAGCGTTGCTAGAAAGAATGGCGCTTGTCCAGCACCGGATGTACCGATTCAAGTTGGCGTTGGAAACAAAAGAATTCGTACACAAAGACCCTCAATTAAGTAGTGTACCTTCAATCTGGTTTAGGTCTGCGTTTATAAATTAAAAATTAAATGTCGCTTTATAATGGTGAAACGAAACATCGCAGCGTTGTATCTTTTCATTATGAGAGGAGACCCGAGTCCAACAGTGGTACAATGAAAAAAGATAAATAATCCATTTTACATTAGGCATAAGTTGTATGAAAAGTACATAACAATTAGATACCTTTTAAAATTTGAATACAGAATTCATCGTAGTATTGTACCTACGTATGACGTTTTTTTTTTAATTTTTAAAGGTATTTTATTCTAAAGTAAAGCAGTTTATAACATGACGACATTGAGCTATGTAATGTCATTATGTTTCTACCTAAAGAAATTACATTACCAAGAGTTTATTATCGAATTAACAGAGCGAGTTACCTACGTGATGTTATATGAAGGTTTAACGAGATAGGACAGGTATTTTTAATTTGAATGGTGGTTGAATAAATACCTACCTAATACAATATATTGAGTTTAAATTAGAATAACTTTAAATAAATTTACATAATATTCGTTTTCCCTGAAAACTATTAACTATAATATATGTACATGATTTATTCTAAATTTAAATTATGTTACTTAAAAACTTGATGATTCTAAAACAAATCCATGTCTAAGGGTCTGTTCGATGTTTTAAACTGCCTTTAGGGCTTCTTTTCGTGAACCATTTTTCATACGAGAGATTTTCCCGCAACAAAAAGTTTCGCCTAACCCGATCCTGATAATTAAATCATGTGATAATCAAAAATAATAATCATAAATTACGCTCAAAGGGATCTATGTATTTGTCATTTTTTAAATAACCGAATGTACAATCAGTAAAGCTTTTCAAAAACGATTTTTCTATGATCTGCTTGCTGCGACATGTAATACCTAGCATGTACCTGCCTACTTTAAGAAATGTTTCATTTACATGCAGATATCTTCTTCGTTTAAATAACATAATAATGAAACGGTGGTCGTTGATAAGTGCATAATTTTTTTTTGGAAATGTTCATGGTAGTCCGACTATGGTTTTTAAGCAAAGCAAAATGTGATAATTTACTCATATTATTATTATTATTATTATTATTATTATTACTTATAAAATGTGATAATAAATTTTCAAAATTCGGATAAACTGAAAGTATCTTTATCTATGGATTTTGATATGAACTGTACGTGAACCATAACTGCTTTTATTCGAAAACTATAGGTACTATATAAACGACATCAAGAAATAATAAAATGTAAAGGTAGTTTCAGAGAATTTACGAAAAATAAAAACAAATGAATTGGGACGTCACACATGTAACTGAAGGATAAAAAGAAAAATTTGTTCTTTAACTAAATAACAGAAGTTTCGTTTTACTTTTGTGTTTAAAGCCATATTAAGAGTGGTAGTCGTTTCTAAAGTCGTGAAAAATGAAGTTATCTTTACCGTCATACCAGTATTTTTAAGAGGTTGTAGATATTTAAGAAACACCTAAGTGTGTATATATTTTACAGACCTTTGCAATATTCTGATTTTGAGTGATTCGACGGAAAATTATAAGTGCATTTTATACAAATGTCCTGTTGTTACGAACATTGTTTGCCGTTTGTTTAAATAATGTGATTCGATTGCCTGTCGAAATGCGTTTCAATTATTAGTATAATATTATGGTGTTGAAATATCGAAGTTTGGTTGATATTTATATTACTCTACAACCAGTAAAAGTTCGGCAATCATGGTCCATTCACCTGAAGCCAGTACCTACGCGAGGCCCGAAATCACTAACTTACTTGAAGGACGAGTGGCAATCCAATTAAGTTTTTTCGTTAAATCAACCGCACTAATTGGCACTGCGCTATTAAAAACAGGAAAGATGTACAACATATTATATATGTAGTTTTAAAACAACTGAAACTTTACAAATCATTTGCGACACGTAGTCATTACGTTCAGCGTGGTAGGTATACAGCTTGCAAACAAAATAAAGTAACTAAAACCGAAAGTGAAATTATGTAAGAATATTTCATACTCACTAATAATGGCGCCTTGCAGGAGTTTTCCAAACTTAACTGACTTAGCGAAAACCGCCGTTGAAAAGTTAGAAACACACATTGTTCTCAATAGAAAAGTCGAAATTCGAAATATCCAATGAATCGTTCGCACTTAGTCTATCTTCGGGAAGACATTTAAAAATCAACTCGAACATCGCAAATTGCATAGAGTAAACCATCCACGTTAACTTTTACGCTAAGAATGTTGCGGCAAGTTGTCGGAGCGCAGTGCGTGCTTGGTCAATGTTTGTTCACGGTAGCTGGTGCCGCAGCTAGCGCCCCGTAGCGGCCACCCCGGTCAACTGTGCGAGTAGATTGCTTCGGAAAAATGAAATGTATAGGTACTTTAGAATTCCAATTACGTAGTGCAGGACGTTACACAAAATTCAGTCGTGTTTCTGATTTACTGTTACGTCAGTTGAACGAACGTAGTCGATGGACTTTGCTGTAGTCATGGCAGCCTATTGAAGCGCGCCACGCCATCTGGCGATGTAATGAGGCCGATGACGGAGTTTTACTTATTGCTCGAAGTTTGACTTTACATTGATTTATCAATAAATTAATAATGATTTTATACGTATCAATATAACGAACTAGTACTTGAAGTATGGAGAAATAAACAAACATATACACTGTTTGACTGTAATATTATTAAAACGTGAATAAAAATTGGTACCTATTGTTTGGTAACAGTCAGCCAATGGAAAACGACGATGTAGTTAGTGGCAATGCGGATGGAAATAGCGGCGGCAATAGTTTTTCTAACGTCAGTAATTATTATGACATACTCTGATAGCGACAAAAACATGTACTACACGTACAGATGCAGTTACATTAAGTTTCCAAATGACTTTCCATTTATTATCGACACATTAGACTTTGTATTCTTTTAGCAGTTTTAGCTCTTACTATGGAACACGAAATGGCACTTGAGTAGTTCATTCAAATTTAAATACAAATAAGATAGTTTTACTTTTAATTGTGCTTTGAGATGGTGTTACATTGATTATCAAAGTGTAGGTATGTATCTAACGATTGAATTTTAAAGTCAACTTCTTGGGCACGATAGAGGAAAAGTTTGTAGTGATTTATACAAGTAAGTTATAATAATATCAGTCTCATCGTTACATAGGTTTTACTCTATCCGCCCATAAAGGTTATTCTTGTGACAAATGCTTCTAATTATTTTAAAATTGTTTTAATGCAAGCGTTAATGTAAATTTGATTTTTTTTATTTGCTAATTTAATTAAAACATAATTTTAATTTAATTAGTTTAAACATAATTTTGATTTAATAAAGTGCTTCAGACATTCTTTGTATCAAAATATTAAAGGGCAAGGAGTTAAAATTAGGTTCGTGAAAAGCATGTTTGTTTTAAAAATTACTAACTCATTGCCATGTCCTTGGTTTGATACAGTTAATAAAGTCAGCTCCAACGACACCTGTAATGTTAACTAGCAAAATACAAATCCATTATATGTTCGTAGATATAAAACAGAGTGTGTTAAAATTAAAAAGTAGTTCAATGATTTAATTATCCTCAAATGCGCGCAATATGATCGCAATGCACGGATTCTTTTGTAATGTTATGCAATATAAATACAGTGATGAATTTTAAATTCGTTAAAAACCTGAAAATGTCTAGACGGTGAATATTTAGTTTACGTGTCTATTTCTAGACACACGAAATAAATATTCTCTCATTATGTCAATATAATTCTGATGAAAACGGTTGAGTAACAAGTATTTAAACTTAAATCATAACATAATTAGCTTAAGGTTATTTAAATAATTATTTAGCCAATTCTACTACATAAACAGTTTGGTTTGTAATAAAAGGAAAAGTTGATTAGCCCGCATTAGCAGCCGAGAAAGTTGTAGCCGAATGAGATAATGATTACGAGTATGTTAGCGGGGAAATGGAAATAAGTAGACAAAATGTATTACATTTGTTATTGTTTTACCTTGTATTATTCTGTTAATTATGAGAGTGTAGACTAGCTTGAAAATATTTTCCTTTATATTTCTTAAATTATTAGGAAATGTAGATAGTACTATAATAATTGGAGGTGGTAGAACCTGTATACGGTTCGCCCGGGGAAGTACCACCGCCGCACCTATTTCTGGC
>DWUN01002805.1:0-13104 GCA_018249975.1 Passova gellias
AGGACAATACAATTGGCGGTCTTATCGCTAATAAGCGATTTCTTCCAGACAACCAGTAAAAATAGGAATTAAAAAGAAAGATAACATAGGCAGGGTGCACATAGTGGTCTACTAGAAAAGAAACACACGTGTGCATACCGTAGCAATTTGAGTACCTCTTCTACCGAAAAACAATTGTTTTAATAATAGTTGCTTTCAGATAGAAATAACTGTAGCAATGACATTGGCCTATGGCCAGGCAAACCGTATAATGTTCTACCACTAACCGCACAAACAAATTGCTGATAATTATCCTATACTGAATCTAAACGCGACCAAGTTGTGTAATCTGGCGTCACTGATTAAAACATTTGACGATTAGAGAGTAACGTTACTAATGAAACAAATTTCACATATTATCTAATAATAATTATTGCGTGAGTGTTATATGTATATTACACTTGTTTCTTTAGAATCGCTCCGCTGATTTTGAATTGAGGTTAGTTTTCATACAGCCGTATTAAAAGTGTACTTATTTATAATTACATTTGGCGTTTATTCCGCATGTTGCCGCCGAATTTAAAATTTGTCAAATAGTTTTATGTTATTATCTACTTATACACAAAAACCATGTGTACATTGTATTTCTTTTTTGTTCTATATCTGGGTTTCGGTTGTATGTTCACCACAGTGCAGGCTTTCGTATCATATGATCGTGTGTGTACATGTCCAAAATATTTTAAATATTTATTATTCTGTAAATATACTCAATGTACAAATTAATTCCAGTAGCGTTTATATACATAACATATACATATGTTACAGTCATTCAGATTATATTAACATTTTGTAATATTAGTTACCACATAATACTGTAATATTTTAGCAGAAACATCACGGATGTTAATAAACATGTTAAACTAGTTTGGAGTCACCGCCAATATAAGTATTTGTCTTTCTCTTTGGTGTCTGCCAAATACCCATATTGCAATATTAGCAGGGTTGTCCATTGATTATTGTAACGATTAACGCTAGCTCATATTAAGTCGTCGCTGCAGCCCATTATGTCTCTATCCAGAAGCTTTCACTTTCTCCAGCTACTTTAGCCTTTTGATTACATTAGGTTCGTAGGCTTTCTATCATTAAACTTAGCGAACAGGCAGACGGACACCATTATGTCGACACCAGAGAAATGGCCAAGGCGTTGTCGGTTTCAAAGAAGTCTCAATCTTCGATATACCTATGTCTGTTGTTTCGTAACTTCAAACATTACCAATGAACATCAAAAGTAGTAAATATATAATTTTAAATTTAAATATTTATTAGCTAAGTAATAATAACGAGTAACAGCCCTAATTCGAGACGGACGGCTTAACACGGGTTTGCGTGAGCACCTACGTAATTTATGTGTATCTAAATGTGAAACCTAAGGTCGTTCTGCCTATTAAAATCACACACACCTAAATAGGCATGTTAGATTATTGTTATTAGGCAGAATTAACTTAAACGGCTTGTGAATCGCATCACAATGTAAATGACATAGCTATATTACAAAGAATTATTGTGTGCGCACAGCGTTGCACTTCGTATTGTACGTGGTCGCTGGACCGTCGTGGTTAATTTATTATTGTATCATAATATATAGATAATATATGCAAAGTGTAGTGATTATAGCAGGTAATTATAGGGTGTATTTTATTATAATATATAGGCGTTCGAATCGTTCGCCAGAAGTCGCTGTCTATATAGGACGTAGCACGGTTGCATAGAAAACCACAATTCTCTCTTCCTTTGAAATTTACGAGAATTAAAGGTATGACAGACGACAATCTGCAGATAATTTTACAAAGAATTTAGTAAGTCAATAATCAATAAATAAATAAATATATGGTATGCAGTGTACCAAAATAAAAAAGATAAAAACTTATGATGTTCATTCATCCGCTTCATAGTTATATCTGATTTAAGATAAAATATCTTATTTCAAGTAGGAAAATAAAGCGGGGAAACCAGAATGATTAAGATTAGATAAGATTCATATAATACGCACCTGACTGCCACGAAACGTATTTTTTCAATATAAAACATTAAATTCCGTGTAAGCATTATTTGCTGTTTTACAACGATAGTAAAGAATAAATTTAAGTTACCTCATGATAATTTTTTGTAACTAATCCGTTACACATTTTTTTGCTACAACTACATATCTTACGAGTAGATACAAATTAATAATCGTACCAATAAATTTTCTAACGAAATAAAAATATAATAATAGTGTATTTTAAAAGTTACTTATAAATAAAAATTCATCTATTTTGCATAGCGCGAGGTATTCGATTATAAAAAAGAATAACAATCATCGAAAACAAAGTTGTGTCGAAAGGATAATTGCAAAAGGACCGTGACCAGAATGAGTGTAAAACTACTTTTCGATTCTTCATAAATAACAAGTGTTTGGAAGTGTAGTGACAGCATGGGCCGAAGAAACGTCAGCATGATTAGAATCGGGAGGTGCGTCGCCTTTCTTGCCGCAGCGGCATTTTTGCTGCCCTTCACCATTCTCCTGATGGTTGCTGATCAGCAGTACAACTTCACTTATAACTCCAAACGGGTGTTTTACCAAGAGGTGAGTTATTTTTTTTTATGTACTGCAGAACATTAGAACTTTTTGAGTGTAACTGAAATATAACTTTTTGTATATTCGCGTATGTTCGTTTTCACTTAAATTTTTCCGCTATATTGTGTAATATCTAAACACGCCGATTGATTAGTAATTAATGGATAAATATTCTGAACTTCTACGAGATAATTGTTAATAAAGCAATAGGTACATTTGTACTGTTTAAAAAAAGTGATACCAAACAAATACGTTTTCCATTTTCCATTATCATCGTTACGTAGGTACAAGACTGTATGCGAAGTTGTAATACAATGTTAATGTAACATTCGAGTACTATAAATACATTAAATCATGATTATTTGTGGTAACAGTCACTCGCCGAGTTGTACCCACTGAACGCTTTGAAACAGTAACAAAAATAATATTGAATTGTCATTTACAGTAATTTTCCGATTCGGCTATCAAACTTGTCTACCCCGAATTGGTTTACCAAAACTAGTAAGGTGAATTGAGGCAAAATTTCTTTTTTTCAGAGCGACTTCTATAAAATAAACGGAACGTATTATGCGCCCGCATACACGATAACAACACCCAATAATTTACGGACGCAGGTAACAAACAGATGTTGATTGCCGAAACCTAACAGGAAGCTGACACTTGCACTCCGCTTAATAACGATTAACAATATGAGGCACTGTTCAAAATTGCACGAATACGCGGCGACTAGTTAATGCATAACGCGATTACATTATCCTAATGAAAATTGCTTAACATTAATAATTAGGTCACTTGGTTGGTTGGAATAGTAAAGCCAGTATTGATTTTGGCTGGTTGTTATTCGGCTGTACGATTACATTAACATACTGCTAATACATTTTAATATTGTTAGAGACATCACTACTACATACATATGTATCCATATTACTGTTTCTCGTACGTTAAATTCCCTTGAAGTAAGCGTTGAGTTTACAACTTACCCATATAACAGCATACAATTTTTCTCAGCGCTGCTGTTCCTCGCATCTTCACATCATTGTAATTGTAATTGAAACAAGTTAATTCGTCAGAATTTGCTAGTCGCATGCAATTCGCGTTAGTTTGAACAGCGCCTATGGCTGTGAACACATGTACAAGACGCATCGGATGTGAACCGAATACGTGAGAGTACGTTTGTTAGGAAGATATCGTTAAACAAAAAAGTCCTTCAAATCGTTTACAAGACAAGATATAACGTAAAACTCTTAACATAAGCACTTATACCGCTTATACGATATTTCGTTCTTAATTATTAAGCTTCATTAGATCCTACATATACCTAACTACACCGGCCAAGGTTAGTCAAAGATTTTGCTACTAATTGTAAAGAATTAAAAAAAGTAAATTAAAGAACTAAAAATCGATGAACACTGAATAATATTAATAGATTTTGTATTACAATAAAGTAGCAAAAATGTTATGTGTAGAGGAAAATTTTGTATCTCAACTATTGAAAATACAAATCCAGATTCAACGGTACTTTCGTCTTTTCCCTAAGAGATCTATAACAATGGCCAAACATCAATTTTGCAATTGGAACATTAGATGCGTTTGTACTGTGCTCACACAAAACACTAACAAAGGTCTAAAGACGACTCTGCACGATCCGTAACGAAGCTGACATTAACACTACGTCACTTATAAGTGAACGTCGCTAGGTGTGATGTGTATGTAGTTAGAAAGCACTAAACTTGTGGATGTGTATTTAGACAATTGAAGAGAACCGTCGGAATTGATTAGGACCAATATTTCTGTAATTACTATGCCGATTAGTTTGTACTTAGAATTTTATATTTCTTTGGCTATCGGTTCATCGATTACTACGTCAATAAATAAAAAAATATTGTACATGCAGTGTTGACAGCATTTTATAGTATAACGGCGATAAAGCCTTGCGGGATTAACTATCCTGTAACTCGAAATGTAAGCCAGGTTTTGGGACAACGGAATTATATTGTACCATATTTCACAGCGGTCCGCAGTCCACTGTTTTTTCGTTTAGAATATTTTTCTATACCTATCTCATGTATTATAAGGGAATATATTTATCAGTGCTTTTGTGAATGTAAACGGCAATGCAGCTGAGATTGTCATGACATTGTCATTGTCATGTTGTCCGTAGTCTTACCTATATTGCTGCCTGCAAGAGTATATACATACATACTTTCATGTTTTCTTTTACTACTTTAACGACAAAGAGCCATATATTAATTACGTTCTACAAAGACTGAGAAGCGTCATGAGTATAATTAATACAACGGTAATTTGTAATAATTACTGGGGCATGTACTATGGTTACTATGATATATTGATAGATGATTTTTGCGACGCAAGTGAATATGTTGTGACGTTGTATTTGTTCCTATAGCCACAATAAATTAGAGGTCATCTATCCAGGAGAATATAATTGGAATAGCGGCCGAAATTCCTAAATTAAGCGATTGCATAAAAATAAAGTGTTGTATGTAAAAAATAAACGTATGTCGATCTATCGTCGCTAACCTCAAGAAATAGTTTCAATGGTACTCTAAAAATATATGTTCACAAGTAATAAATTATAAAACATTTGACACGATGGAAATATACGACAAGTTGTGTGTGTGACGGTAAGAAAAATGTATTAAAGACAAAAACATAAACAACTTCCATTTTACATAATTGATTACAATATAAAACAAAAAAATTCAAAGGTCCAAAGATGAAGGACAGCAGCGGGCGTGAACGAGTCACCTAAAATTAAATTTTATTGATGACCAGCTTTTGTCCGCGACTTCCTCCGCGATGAATACTGATTTTTGGTAGCGTTTTAATTTCATAGTATACTTTTATTGCATAAGACACTATTCCACGCGGACGAATTCGCGGGCAAAAGCTAGTACACCCTCTATTGATCAGTGATAATGTAGCATTCAAATGGTGAAAGAATTTTTGAAATCGATCCAGTTGTGTTTGAGTCTATTCGTTACATACACACATACAAATCTTTCCTCTTTATAATATTAGGATGACAAGTAATTTTCACGGAAATTTATATATTTGTTATCGCGTAAAATTCCGATTTATATGAAGATTTCTATAATATTATAAGACAAGTTGACGTGATAAAAATTTCATAACAACAACCGGTTATTATGTTGACAAAGGGCACGGCTTCATCGTCCGTCCGTCTGTGATTAGCTCACACACTGCTCACGTGTAGCGGTGTTGTAACATACATTAACTGTAGAACAGATATTATATACACATTCAACTTTACAACTTAGCACGCAAATTATAGCAAGAAAGCACATCGATTTGTCGGCGGAGGTGAATTCACTTTCATATTACAAATTATTATTATAAGAAAAGAAATCGACGAGTTGAAATAATTAATCGATGCACTTGGCACATTGGAGAACAGAAATTAATTTAAATGCCCTTCAAATTCCAACTTGCCTTTATGTGAGTCCATGACGCCCACAAAGGACGTCTACGTTGAGACTACAGAATGTGATACGTTATCTATATCTATATAAAAGCTAGTTACAGCTTTTGCCTGCGACCTCGTCCGCGTGGAATAGTGATTTTGAGCGGCATTTAGAATATTTCAAAATGAATTATATCCTATATGTTACCGAGGACTAATAGCTTTATAACAAAAAAAGTTTCATCTAAATCCGTACAGCAGTTTTTGCGGGAAAGTCGGACAACAGACAAACAAACAGAAAAAAATTCAATAGTTTTTTTTTGCCTCGGGTCACTTATATGAAGACCCCTAGGGTTATTTTTTTCAGGTTCTATTCAATGTACAGAATTGAACTCTTCTACAGTTTTATTATAATCGTATGTATAGATAGATTACACATATGACTTGGATTTTAAGAATCTATAACAAATTACACAATATAAGTATTAAATATATGTACTATCTTTAAAGACAACTTTAAAGTTACATTGTTATAAACATGTCTCTCAAACCTAACGTAATACGTGCCATTTGGTATGCGGAAATAAGCAACCCATAACATTACATAACCAAACTCAAATAGACTCTGGGGCATTGTTTCAAATGGATAGTAGGTGTTGGGAGTCTAAAGGCTTAGACAGAATCTACTTTGCTTTCGTGTGATTATTTAAATTGGACTGACTTATGCTACAATGCAAACATTGAGCTAAACCGAAATCAGTGTCAAAGAAGTCTCGAGAACATCTGTGGAAAAAGCTCACTGCGTTCTTCTCCCCAATTGATAACATACAGCCAATATGCTCGATTGTACTTATTTAATGTTAAATCTACATCTATACTTCTATAGGTAGAAATATAAAATTATTTGTATGTATGTAATAATCTGCTATATATAGCTTAATATAAAAACATCTTATCAGTGCGTATTAATTGTCCCCTTACGAAACAGACTGGTAGGTATGTAATAAAACTCAAAAGTCATTTGCATCGTACTTTATGGGCTCTATGGTTTCAAAACTAAAATTGGTTAGAATGATGTGCTAACGATTGACTCTATAAGCAGAGTCCACGGCTACGTAGTTGTACTTCCTACTTATAATGCAATTATTCGGTTTGTTATTCAAACAACGGTAAAACGTAAAGAAACAAAACATAGTAGGTAGTTTGTATTCGTGTCCTTACAACAGGTCAGAGGTCTAACGGTTTTGTTCTTTGAAATAAAATGGAAACAATGCGCGAGAACAATTTAAAATTACACGATCGTGTATGATGCAATTTATATAATAATATCCGTGTGTGAACATGTTTTCGTATTCATAAAATTGTTAGCCGCGTATATAAAACTAAGGGTTTTTGTAGTCTATGACTTTGTTATATATAATTAACATAAATATTAATTAAAAACGTATTAAGTTATCGTAAATTCCTTGCCCTTTGGAAAAAAGAATTATAGTTAAAATAGTTTCCTTTTAATGAGCACGGTTTTTATAATATTTTATTGCTCCAATGATATACTTAATATTCCTCCCATCATGCGAACGGTTAATGAATAGTCTACCACGCCAGCCAAGTGCGGTTGGCTTACTTCATAAACTTCAGAACAAGATTACAGAGAAATCTACGATGTGTAGGCTGCACTTACCTCACGATCTTTTCTTTTAAAGCCTGTTTCACTGACAAATTTTTCATTCTCGATTCTCCTGTGGAATAAATCACGAAAATTTACTGTTATCGTTGCAAAAAATGGCCTGCTTTTAATTCACATAATGTAGAAAAAAAACACATTGTAATCGTCTGATAAGTGCCCCGAGGTCGGCACGATGAGCGCCGCTAATTATAGTCATCTGCTAATATGAAGTTGACGTCTATGTACAGTTAGAAACTCTGCGCACTATAAACAAAACGTTACTTTTTGAACTCTATTAGCTTGTAAATATCGTCCAAAGTTCTCAGCGATCGTTTAAAATAGGTGTAAATAAGACATTATTATTGGTGTTAATATTTAAAGTCACTTACTTACCATTGAGCAGTTTCTATGTTATCTGTATGCATAGAGATGGAACTCATGGAATGAGTTGGAACTCATTCCAGGTAATATAAAAATACTCAGAGAATAGCCTGTAATCCTATGAAATACTTGCACAGTTTGATTAATATTGATTAATCTTAGTTTACAATGAAAATTAAATACAATTATAGTTTAAAGAAAACCATGACTCAATATGAAACTGAATGCATTAGCGCATTAATATTCAAGTGCATTTTTAATGTAATAAATTGCGTGAGTTCCGCTCAGGCTAGGGCTGTCGATAACGAAATAAAAACTAAAATTCACTCAACGAAACCCTCTAACAAACACATAAGTTTTAACGCCCTACAATAGAAATTATCCTCGAAAAGCAAGAAATCAGAACTAATACACTGTAATGAGACTCTGAGTTCTGAGTGAAAAAAACAAATCCTATCATTTACATATTACATCTCTTTCATTCTTTATACGTAGATTCTATACTAGATTTGGTAAACGTTGAAATTTTTTGGTTTCCTGTATTTTCATGTATTTTTGATAAGTGTTTATATAATAAATAAGTAAATAAATTTTATCGACAACCCTTACCATCAGTGATGTTCTACCGGAAGGATCATCGCATGTCAATAAGCAATGCATGATCTGTTGTCATGACATGTTTAATGTTTGGAAGCTATGACACATGAATGACGCTTGCCTTTAGTCGAATTGAGTACATTTAATCTACAATGTACGAAATTCCTTGAAGTGGTTGTCTCGGGCTTATCTATTGAAAGAGTCAATCATATACATACAATTTAAGTACTATAGAAACACGATACCAAATTTAACAATTTACCAATATAACAATAGTAACGACACCGGAAGTAGGTACATTTCTTACATGTTGTTGGCATATATTCTATGATTTCCATCTTATTTTGTTTATTTAGCTACATTTGTCACACGACATGCCAAGTAAGTAAGACTTAAAAAGAAAAAAACTATTAAAATCTACACATAATGTTATTATTTATAAATACCTTCTTAAATAATAAATCAAATTCTAATAACAATTGTTTTGGATTTCTAGAAAATCATCAACCATTTACATTATTATTCAAGCATTGTTAAAAATTAAAAAGTCAACCCATACAATCGTACGTACTACCTACGTTCATGAATTTCTAAACGCTCAAATCTGAGGTTCTATTGGAAGACGCATTTAGAACGAAGACGGTACTGCACAATATGACGCTTTTACTTTGCAGTATAACGTTAACCAAAACGGTAAATCAATAATTTATAAAAACCGGATCAATTGATTTAAGTTACCGGTGTATCACTTTCCTTATTTAGGTAAAGCGCTACTTAACTGCGAGTGTAATTGTTTTCGTTTAATCTCGGTTGAATTGTTAAATTTAGATTTATAATACTGTACAATGTAATACTCGTCATTCATTATCGTTGTCTTATTAATACTAATTGTAAAAGCCTGACTTACCGAACATTTGAAGGTATTAGAAAGCAATTTTGCAATCATACATTGTATTTATACATAATTGTATGTTAAACTGTTTTCATAATAACTTTACTCCTTTTTTCAACCCTTGTATAGTTCCACTTTTGGTACACGACTCTCCTCTCACAATGAGAAAGTTCAAATACGGATTGGTAGGCTTCACACAAACCTCAGAGAATATTATGGAGGACTCTAAGGTGTGTAGGTTTCCTAACGAGATTTTCTTTCACTGTTATAGGAAGAGTACTATTTGAATTATAAATAATGTTATACAACGCACGTTATTTTGTAAAGTCGAACAAATTTGAACCGAGATCTGGGAAAGAGAGGATAAACTCCAAACGACTAGCCTATCACTGCTTGCTTTCTGTTACTTTAGTAAACTTTCGAGTACAACAAAATATCATATAGGCTTAAAGAATGCAAGCGAAACGAGGTCAGTCGTAAATAATTCGTCAACACGTCCGTAAACCAATTGACATAATTTTAACATGACCGCGTACTACATTAAAATTAGTTCTCAGCTAGATCTAGTTAGGGTCTACTACAAAAACCTATATGCATTATTTAAGCAATATTGCAGAAACTATAATAATACTTATTATGTATAGACAATGATATAACAGCTTGATATAGAACTTATTTTAAAATATGTACCTACCTAAACTATTACCGTCATGTAGTAGACTTATAATATGTTCTATGTCCAGGTATAACATCTATATCAATACGTATTAAAAATGTAATAAGTAGTTTATGAATTGTCTAGTTAGCATGAGACAGGTTCCGCCTAATTTAATTGTTCCTACTAACTCTACCAAAAATAAAAAAAATATACATTATTATTAAAGCTGGTTTGAAAAAACACACGATATACATATAAGAGATTCAGAAAATTTAGCAAACTCATTTGTTGTTAGATAACTTTATGTACCTGTGATATTTCAATGAATAATGAAAAAATTCCCGTAAAATTATTTAACCCGAGTACCCTCTGGTCAAATAATTAGATAACACGGAAATCTTACCCACCAAGCAAGTATTTACGTACGTACTTCAATATTGTAGAGGAAGATACAACAGTACTTGGTAATCTCAATGCTACATCAACTGACTTTCAAACGTCAAGATAGAAGCTTTTTACACATATATCTCACATCTTTGTATACATTATATTGACACAATCGAATAGTGCGTTAATTGTGGGCCGGGTAAGAGCCAAGAATGAGTCAGTGAGATCCACCAGGTCGTCGCCCCACTTTTTCTATTTGGCAACTACCAGCAAAAACGATTCGTAATTGACCGCATTTTATTTCGACGACACGACAACGATTTATCGTGAAGAAACTGATACAAAATTTACCACATAAAGTTACGCGCGTTTTACATAAGAACATAAATACATTTTTGTGTTTGTGTGCGTTCTAAAGTTTTCCGTTAAAATATTAATTTCTAGTGAAATGATATCTTATGAAATACATCTTGAACAGGTAAGACTATTCGGGCCTTCGATAATTACATGTAATTTTACTTTACAGTCAATGCCTGATACTGGTAAGTCGTATCGGCGAGTGTCAACCTTGTAATAAAAAGATTCACGTCCAACGCCAAATAGTATATTTTACGAATTGATTCTCAACTGGCTACCTTTTTACGAAAATACTTTTTTTGAAAATAATAAAAAATTCTTGCTTAATAGTTTAGAGTTCAGCCTGCCGATCCAGGGTATGGGTTATAATTCTAGCATCTGGACATTACAGAGCTTGTTGAAAATTAAATGTCGCTCGAAATAACATTGAAGAAAACACAGTAGTACCTCAAAGGATAGCTTATTTCCTTGTACCTTAATGTTCGTAGATACAAATAACAATTAAAAACTATTGTTTTTTATATTACATACATAATAAAAAAACACACACGGCAACCTGACAATTTGTACTTACCGCAGCCTATGAATTGCAAGAAAATCTGTTAATTCAACAGTAAGTTAGTACAACTCTAAATATCAATCCACCGCGCTTCGCACCTCGCTATTGTAGAAATAATAAAAAACCCACAGAGGGCCAATATCATCTAGCTCAGATGTTCCAATCTGTGAGTCGGGGGTCGTATATTTCTACTCAAATGCAGGCATTATTTATAAAATATTTTGCAGCAGTGAACTAGCTGTTACTAAACGGTAGATAGGCCATGAAAGAAAAAAGTAAGCATAGTCAACAAGTCTGCTCTTTTGTGGGCATATGCTATGGAACCACAAAGACAAAGAACTAATCAGCTTCTTTGTTTGAGAGTGCTATACACGAACAAATTGGAACAAAAGCTTTTTTCGCTATTGAACTTTGTGAAAACGCGAATAACCTACTTTGCAATACCTTTTCTTTTTAATATATGTTAGCAGTGTTTTATATTGAATACAATAATTAAAAAAGCAACCGCATGAATGAGTCGATACAATCCATCCACAACAGGCAATTGGTTATTTTCCACTCGGACAATCGGACAGTCGATATAATTTATAAAAAAGGTATGCTTGTGTATAATTTTTTGATATTAACGTTACAACCGCTTTACGTTCTACTCGTACGTATCGCGTGACAACACGTGCGTGTTACTGCGACGTCCATATACAGTTTACGAATGTGTTTGATTTCGGAGTTAGGACAGCAAACAACGTTATTAATTCGCCCGACCGTCAAGAACAAACGATAAGTACCTAGCGCAGTTTTTTTGTAAATTATTATTATGGTATTTGATCTCTGTTCAATATTCAACATTTTGGAACGAAGTTCCTTATCACGGGTTGCGAAAGGGGGCTAGACGGAAAAAATTAGGACCAAAAGTTGTCACGACACTTTTTGCTATAGTTGTTAGCCGTGCGGCGTGCGCGTGTTTCTCTGTCTGTCTCTCTCTCTCTCATAGAAAGCAAGCTAGCTAGCTATTTTCGTTTCGTCTTTCTATTTCGCATTGAAGTGTGGTGTCTAAATTATTATTACTAAAAGTGAGCCTACTGATTACGTTTATATTACATCATATTTGTTAATAATAAAAAAAATATTATTATAACTTAAAAGAAATAAAATCTTATTAAAGTTCCTTCACTAATTGATCGAAAGGAACTTCGTTCCATCCGGGTGTCCCTCGACACCTCTGTTGTGTTTTATTTATATAGATTACGGTGCGTCCAAACGTAAACCGGCTAAAGTAAAAGGCGAGGGAGTTTGTGGTAATCGGCACCAACACTTGTTATGTAATCTGTATGGCGTGGGAATTCGTCCCCAAACGCTCGCGCGCCGGTGCGCCCCTTCCGGTCGAGGCTTCAATTATGAATCTGTAGTCCGGTTCACAGGCAACGACAGGTCACTTCGAACATTCAAAAATAACATACAAATGAACGGATCGTATCGTATCGGATCGGATAGGATAGAAAGGAGGATACGTCCGTGAACAGTGTAATGTTAAAAAATAATGTAATGTTAAAAAATAATTTTGCTGAA
>DWUN01002806.1:0-13101 GCA_018249975.1 Passova gellias
GAGAAAGGTTTATATGTATAATATATAGTAGAGAAATACTATTATAATTTATATGGCAGAACAACGTTTGCCGGGTCGGCTAGTAATAAATAAAACAATTTGAATTCGAATTTACTCACCTCACAAACGTAATGGTTGTCAACAGTGTTATGAGTAGCCATATGTCCCTTCAACGTGTCCTTGGTCCTGAAAGATGCATCACATTTGCGACACTTAAATATGTTCTCGGACAGCTCCAGAGCAACATCGCCCTCCTTCCCCGCATGGTACCTCATGTGAGCTTCATACAGCTTCCGCGATGGAAGGAATCGGGAGCACTGCGGACATTTGTAGCCCTCTTTTAGCGCTTTGCAGAAGTTCTTCTCGTGGCTAGTCCGAGATCGTGTCGTTTTGAACTGTTTGATGCATCCGAAACACTTGTACCAGTCGTTCTCGATTCCATGGCATTCAGAGTTGTGGTCGCTGAACATCTGCCTGCTGTCGAAATCCGCGCAGCACACGTAGCAGTAGTTGTCGGAACGTTTCAGTTTTATCTTGTGCTTACTTTTCATTGCTTTCGATTTCGAGCGGTTTTTTTTAACCGAAATCCTTTCCCGCCACTCCCTATCGTACACGTTTGCCGTAAGCTCCGTCTTTACCTCCGTTTTCATGTCTGTTGCGTTCGCGATAATAGTTTTCCGCTGGCGGCCGCTATCTACGATTTCCCTAAGCTTTCTATCCGACTCCTTGCAGTACGTTCTGAACGAGTAGATTTTCTTAACGAACTCCCAACATTGGTCGCACACTTTATTTGGATATTTCTCATCGCACAGATCTATGTCCAGGCACTGCCGTATCACGTCGATCACCTCGATTTTAACCCCGTTCAAATGTATCATGTTACTTGTGATTTCTCTAAAGGGATTTTTTGTCCAACACAGCCTGCACACGTCACCTTGTAAGAAATATTCGTAAGTATACAAATCCGATTTGAGCAACAACGAATTCAGCGTGAACGCCATTTGGGCTTCCTATTAATTGTTATTTGTATAATAAAAACTTTTAACTATTTACATTAAATAACTCCACGGAACTAACAGAACAATCAAAACATAAACAAAATTGGCAGGTGTCAATGTCATTTGGACTGTTAATGCGATTTTTTTTAAAAGTATAAAAAATTAATCTACACAGCCATCGATAAATTAGTTCAATAGTAAATAAAAAAGTGTTTGTAATATTAATTAATTCATTATTTATGATGTATTAGTTATTTTGTATGGAGATTAAAACTAAGCTAGTTTTGCCAGCTCGGTCTTATGGCTGGAAGAATCGCTAACGGCGAGGACGGACTGGAGGTGGGCTGGTAATAGTTTCGTTCACATCATGCTCAGCGCAGTGTCGGAGGTTTTATGTATAGCGAGCATGCTCAAACGGCGTAGTGGCTGAGTCGGCTTTTGATATCCAAGCTCCATTTCGGTAAGCAGTTTTTGCATTTGACGGTTGCTGCATTGCTCATTTCTCCGAAAGAAATCACTACTCAAGCTCATTGTATATTGTTTTGTAAGGAGTTCTACAAGGAATATTGTCAATAAAATTTAGAATGTAATATAATGTTATAATCTAATTAGGAAAAACTTTAAGGCCGTTAATAAAACACGAATTTCTTTTAAAACGGTTTAATGTTGTCAATACCACGATACAACATACTAATCTTACAATAATATACCAACTATTACCTAGAAAACTGACATTCATAGTGTTCAGACATGTTTAACAAAATGGAATACAGTGAAAAAACTGAAATACAAATGTAAAAAACCCGTTCATTTTTTGAGAATACCTCAAAGGAATTGAATCATTATCGTTTTATATAAGCAGTCTGCATCTTAGATTGGTTTTCGTCAATTCGCACTCAAGCAAGATGGTGAAGTATGCTCCACAGGTCCAGGCCGCCCACAGATCATCTGCAACTTACCATTTTAAAAAGTATATAATTGTCCGAAACTTCAAATGGGGCTTTTTAGAGCTACCATAAGTATATTACTGAATTATATTGTCGCACAAATTTTTTTGCATATCTGCCTAATGAAAATATTAAACAAAAATATATCTGACCAAAGAATTTTGAGTGGCACAAATGCTTGCATTCGAGTTATAAACAATAGCAATTTTTTGTTTAAAAAAAACAATAGCGGAGCGATACTTTACACTAAATACACGACAGATGGCGCCGCGTGCGAACCGAACAACTTCCCGCCTCACGAAAAACAAAAGATGGCCATACCATATGGCGTTTAGCCATGAGGCAATCTTAGCATACAGGTTATGAGATATAAAGTTATAATACCAAACCATTTGCATAGCACCTCACGGCTGAACATCCATTAACAGCCTTGCAGCGACAAAAAGCCTAAAACTCCCAACGTTCGTCTGTCTACAACATTCAGTGAACAAACATGATACCAGGATCGGTATTTAGCACACACACACAATACAATGTACATGGGCTATACAGGTCTTCAGGTCCAGACAGAAAGCGCTTGAAATATAGATATCCAGAAAAATTTCTGTTTCAACTAATTTATTATTTATAATATTATACTAAGCTGAAACATAAAGTAACATTCTAAGCAACTTAATTCTTTATAGTGTTACATTTCTGAGTTGCATGTATAATTTTTTTTTTTAATATTACAGACACCAAATATTTTAAAATACAGCCAATTATTCTAAAATTTCATGGAACACCTTCTACATGACGAGTTACAGACGGACACAATACATTTATTTTAATTTTATTCTAGTACATGTATTATAGGGGATATATAGATGTTGGTTTAGCAATTTGCTTGAGAACAGGCAAGACTATGGTTTTAGTTTTTTGATCTTCGAACTGTATGCACTAGCAGATATAACGAAACCACTAAATATTTATGAATGTTAAATTGGTGTTCGATTCGTATAGCACAATCTCTGTCTAATTTAGAATCGGATTGCTGTGTCAATTGTCTCAAGAGTGCCAGGGAAATATGACCATATAATAATGTTATAAAGATAATAGAACACTACTGGTTTTCATCAAATTCTTCCTTCCAAAAACTACCATTTGGAAACATAAAATGATGGTACAAAAAATTGCTTGCCAACTTTCGTGGCACATACAGGTTGCATCAATCATTGTTATAAAAGGATGTATAAAAATGTATCATTGTATATAATTTATTACACGAGAAAAAAAATATATATAATTCAAACTTGTATACGAATTTTTTTACAAGGAAAACTCCAAACATGTTTAAATGAAATGATTTTGACTTTCTGAACGAAATATTAAAATCCGGGCGGAGATTTCAAAATTGGAACAGAAGATCAGTGTGAATAAATTATTATTTTTTTATTGGACACACGACTGATAAACAAAGCCTGCGACGCTCTGAGGCGTTGCAAGCAGTTTGGGAACCTGTATATAATAGTGTAGGTATTGGTAAATTTATCCATATAATAAATCTATAAACAAATTATAATATGTATGTATATTAAAACAAACTGACAAATTCCCCACGTTTACTTTAACTTCGTTTATTCTGTGTGTTTGCATAAACATAAACACACACACCCATACAAATGTTTTAGAAATATCGTATATCCGTCTCATTTACACGAGCAAATATAAAATACAACAGACAGAGACAAAACATTCATTATCAATCACTACTATTAAGTGTTTATGAGTAGATGTTTAAATGTAACAGAGATAAAGATATATACAGTAAGAGTATAGGAGAGATAGCAATATGTGCGAGTGATTTAACACGGAACTAATTGGGTTATCAACACTGGCAGCTAATAATGTAAAGATAATATAAAGACAAATGCTTGTACTGGCTATTTTCATGTTACGATTTTTTTTTCTTCTACAACTGATCGTAGTTGCAAGAACACTACAATATCACATCAATACAATAAGTATATACTATTTACGCTAAGGACATCGAGAAATGGTAATTTCATATCAAACTACACTTAAATATTCCGTACATTGACAAAGAAAAGTAAAAAATTACGCCTCCTATGTACCTCACTATTAATTGCATTGGTTAATAAAAAAAAAACGATTTGTCTATACACATTTCAAAGTGTCACAGATTATTTTTTTATAACCATACAGCAAAATGTCTCACGGTTTTCATGTCCGACTGATTATAATATTTTTTATATAATGTTTCAATGTAATGCAATTTTTAAACAAGTTAAAGAGGTTTTTTCGTTTCATTATGTGGCAACATATCTGATGACTTATGCCAGACCTTTTAATTATTATTAGTTAAGCTGATTTTTTTTTAATTCACACTAGAGTTTTTATTTTTGTGTCTTTATCTGGCTCAAGGTTTCTTTAAAACCATGTTGAAATGATGGACAGAAAAATAATTTTTACCTCTACAAATATTTATTTGCCGTAGACAATTTTAAAACGATTTCAATTTTTAATGACTTCCAAAATGTGTATTAATATTTCTCTTAAAGAAAATATAAACTTTGTACTTTGAGTTTCCACAGTATTTGCAAATAATTATCAAAATTGTGTCATGTTCAAGAAAAATAGATCTAATTGAGAGTAAAATTAGAATTTTCTTTTATATTATCACAAATGAAAACAACCCATATTATATTTGGGAAGTATATGAAGTGGTTTTTAGTTTTTTTTTTAATTGTTCAATAGAGTTGCGTTCGACTGAGCTCACTTGATGGTATGCAAGCAGTCTACGATGCAGCCTGCAGGCCCAGAAAGTGCCTATTCACTATTTTGAATAAGCCCCAGCTATATGTGGCGTGATACATAGGAGGTGTCTATAAAGTTTACAGTGAGTTATATAAAAGTCATCATCACATGAGTAATGAATTATTTCCGAATAGTACAACAATTGGGAGACATAGACAATAAACCTGAGTGAACGTGACAGATAATTCAAGTGACATAATCCTTAAAAGTAAAAACACTCGCCGTCAGTGTCCGTAATCTTAAATTAATAATTCAAATGCAATTTCACTCGTCGTCCTCCTTGTCCTGGTGTTTGTCTTTTTTCTTTTTCTTTTTCTTTTCTTTCCTGAGGGAATCGTCGACGTCGGCTGCAGACGGCTCCTCCGCTGCGGACGGCTCCCCCACCGGCGGCTGCTCCTCGGCGTGCTTCTTCTTCTTCTTCTTCTTCTCCGATTTGACTTCTACAGAGTTGTTGGGGTCGTCGTCGTTGGCTGTGCTGGCTGTCCTCTTTCTGCCAGCTTCCTCCGCCTGTCCCTCGCCGTTCTCCACCATCTTATGATCCACATAGCTATTTAGCCATTCGCTCGGAGTGTTCTCGTTGGGTTTCCCGTGCTTGTCCAGTTTGCCCTGCTGAATTAGTAATTTCTTCTGTGACGCTTTGGGACCCAAGCCCCACTTCCTGGGATATGTGTCCCTTTCCATTATCACCCTCTTGAGCTTAGCTGCCACTCCGTGATCGCAGGATGCAATCGTTGACGTAGTCATCAATGACACGGCCAATGCTACAGCTTCACCTTTTGTCGTGACGATCACAATTTCCTGCTCGACTTCGATGCCATCTTCGTACCTCAAAATGCCGGGTACGAGAACCTTCGCACCATAGCAGACAGCATTGACCGCACTGTCCTTAATGAAGATCCTCTTATGACCAATCATCAAACCTTCCAAGGGTTTGATGACTCGGCGGAGATACGTCTCATCCTTGTGGTTCTCATATGCCCACTGGGCGTCCAGTATATCGTGCATCGTGACCATACCTTCCTTCTCCCCCTGGATGCCGGATCGGACACGCCGCAGCTCTATCATCTGGCCGCCCACCCCGAGCATCAGGCCCAAGTGAACGCACATGGTACGGATGTAGGAACCGGCCTCACAACTCACCCAGAACACTCCAATGTTCTTCTCCTGGTCGTAGTCGAGCAATTTACTGTCATATACCGTACGAACGCGCAGCTGTCTTTTTACAGCTGATATTAACGGCGGACGCTGGAACAGGGCGCCCCTCAGCTTCTCCAGACCCTGTGTCACTTTATGGAGACTGTCAACAGCGGAGTGCAGATTAAAAACCGCCACGTACTCCTTGCCGGCGTTCTGTTGGGACTTCACGAGTCTAGTGGCGCGGTCTATGCACACTATCAGGCAGCCGGTGACCTTAGGGTCCAATGTGCCGGAGTGACCGGTTTTCTCCACTTTCAATATGCGCTTTATCCACGAGACCACTTCGTGCGAGCTCGGGTTGCTCGGTTTGTCGACGTTGATGAAGCCGCATTTGATGTATTCGGATATCGGTCGCTTCAACGGCGAATTGCCGAACGGCAGCGGCGTGTAATGGTTGGTGCGCACGTTCAGCCTGTCAAATCCTTTCAATAACAAAGGCCAATACATAGTATCCAATTGGGACACGCTCTTTGAAGGCTCTATTTTGAAGTCGCCCAGCTTTTGGAAGGTGCCCAAAGCGACCCCATCTTTCACTTTTTTCTTTTTCTTCTCGACCACATCGGCGCCGGGTTGTACATCGGTCATGGCTGTTTTGTATGTTTCCTGTCACTTAGCACTCAATCCCTCCAGCACACTGGAATAATAGTGGATAATTTACTGTTTATTTTGGCAAGAACGATGTTTGTTATAGCTTTTTACGCGCTAATCAACACGTGCATTTCTTTGACGCAGTGAGGTTAGGCTGGCAGAGTTTGCTTCATATACTGTGCGGTACGATGAGTGATGCCGTGCCGTGTTTTCTGTTTTATTATCTGTAATCAAATCAATACGAGGCGAATCGGATACTCGGACGTAAAAATAAAAGTCTGTTGTAAATTTTGCTACGATATTTATTTAATTTTACGTGTCATAAGAAGTATTAAATTATTCTTGTTTATTACAAAACTCAATATTTTTAAACAAAGCTTAAGCAATTATGGAAAAATATTTTCAAATTTCGTGAAAATGCAATGGTATATTGAGTGTACATTAATTTTGTTTCAGAAATAAATGAGAATGAAATTTGCCCCTAACGAAAATTTGCAGATGTTATAAGAAAATATCGAGATATATGGCGAGGGTCTATATTCCATTAAACTTTGCATTAAAATAAAAAACAGTAACTTTCAAATTGACATAAGCCAAGTTTGTTTGATGACAAGCACGTCAAAAACTCATTGGCGGTATGAGAAGCGTGGAAAATTGTGCGTTTTGTGGTTTTATAATAACACTATTTAGCGATCCCTTTATAGACAACCGCAAAAATGGCGGGAGTTCTCTTCGAGGATATTTTCAATGTCAAAGATATGGATCCGGAGGGAAAAAAGTTTGATCGAGTAAGTCGGCTACATTGCGAATCGGAATCGTTTAAAATGGACCTGATTCTCGATATAAACTCTTGGATTTATCCGATGGAGTTGGGTGACAAGTTCAGGTTGGTGCTCGCGACCACATTGAGGGAGAATGGCTATCCTGACGGCGGCGAATGGAACCCTTTAGAGACTGAAGGGAATAGGGCTGACAGTTTTGAATATGTAATGTCCGGGAAGGTTTACAGGTTAGTTTTTGTATATTCGTAATGATAAACGCTACAAACAATTTTGAACATCATGAAGCACGTCAGGTTTGTACGGATAGAGATATTTGGCACTCGGTGCTTTCTGCCCACCCCGTTAGGGCCCTGGCGTGATGTTATGTATGTACGTAGTATTAGTAACATTAAGCTAACTTTGTTATATTATGGTCCTTTTTACAAGGTTTAATTCAAAGACCTATGAAAAAGCAAATTCAAGGTGTTGCTGATGGAAACTAAATCTCTTTACATTGATATATTAGATGTACGTGAAATCTTTTTGTAAGGGAAGGACCCTTCCTTCCCTTATAATATAATCCCTTATAATATAAAATCCCCTTATTTATTTGGTTTTTGATACATCATTTTTTGTATACTATGGCAATTTGAATTTTTCTTTTTAGTGTAATCAAAATATAATTCTTTAGTCTAGAAAATGGTTATGTGGTAACAACTTAATTAAACATAAGATATCTATATAATTTCAGGATAGAAGGTGATGAGGCTGCTATGGAGCCAGCATCGAGGTTGGCTGCTTACGTGTCCTTTGGAGGGCTTCTGATGAGGCTACAAGGTGATGCCAACAATTTGCATGGATTTGAAGTCGATCAGCATATGTACTTGTTGATGAAGAAACTCGCTTTCTAAGCTAATTTTAGGTGTACATTTAAGAATAAGATGCTTATACTATTTACACTAAAGGTTTTTTATTTGCCAACTCTTATCCTATATATATAGTAAGATTTGTAGCATTTGAGACAAGGTCTATAATTATTTTATTACTATAGAGTTATTATTAATTTATTTAACAACAATAAAGGCAGTTTTATAAATGTCGTAGTAATTTACATCTCGCGATACGAAAATATGTTTTCTGTAACAGCGCCATCTATGAACATAAAATTGATTTATATCAATTTTTAGCATTAGTGCCATCTAGTAATGCATGAAATGAAAATACTGACGCCATCTATGGCTGAGTAGAATTTACTATTTAGCAGCGCCCTCTATTGATGAATACCACTTTCTGAATGCAACTAAAAATGAAAGTTATCATATTTCGCCTCGCCAGTTGGCGTCATTGGAGAAGAAGATGTTAAAGTATAGCTTGGCAGATAGATACTTGAAATTTGAGATTCACTTTCTTGGTATCACAAAAAAAAACACGTTTATTGAATTTTGAAAATTCAATTTCTAGGGCAAAAACTAGTTGCGAAAATGAATACATTAATTAATGAAAATAATATCTTAGAACATCACACACGGTCATCAAATACCAAGTAGGCAAGGCCTGTACTACAGAGCTGTAGGTCGAATTTGAGGTAAGGAGCATTGGTTACAGGTAAGGCGGAAGTAAAAAATGTATCATAATCGATCTCCCCTCGAAGCGCGGGCTCCTAAATCAATCACCATGTATATCACTGACCTTTAGGTTACCGTTACAATTGTTTTTATCTCAAACTATGAACGAACAATTTAATCATAATAATTTATCTTAGTTTTTGGTATTTTTATTATAAGGCATTGTGATTTCAAGGTAGGGCATTGCCCCACAATGCCCCACTTAGTTCCAGCCCTGCTGTACTATAGTGACCAGACAGCTGATAAACAAAAAGACAAAACTTTCAAAATTATTTGTTGCCTGTGTCACTTGTATGAAGACCCCTAGGAGTATTTTTTTTTAGTTTTTATTCAATGTACAGAATTGAACTCTTCTACAGTTTTATTATATGTGTAGATATATTTATAACTACCTAATTTCATACCCAGATAGCTACAACTTGCCC
This sequence comes from Passova gellias, assembly GCA_018249975.1. Taxonomy (NCBI): domain Eukaryota; kingdom Metazoa; phylum Arthropoda; class Insecta; order Lepidoptera; family Hesperiidae; genus Passova; species Passova gellias. The sequence continues at coordinate 9,359 of DWUN01002806.1, forward strand.
GCTTGTCACACGAACATTTGTCTTGGTAGAAAATCGTATCAACTCTTCCCGTCCTATCAATCAGGTTTTGACAACTACTAAACTAACAGGCCCTTAATAGGTACTAACAGAATGATGCAATGTGATATTAAATATCATTGTATTGAAGTGAGCTTGTATAATGCTTATTTTTCACTCGGTTGTCTCACAGCGGTGGGTCTCGGAGCTGGGAACATCGAAACTTTTAATAAGAATAATTTGGACAGCACGCTGCCGCCCCCTTTACACCCCGCGGTTGGCGCGTGCGAGCTCTCCTTAGGTGCAAAGCGTAATTAGGGCATTGCTTGTCTAAATGAGAAGACTCGTACCCCCTGAATTCAATAAATATTAAAAAAAAATAAGTATTGAAGACTTTATATTTATTTAATAAACATTTAATTATATATGGATGGCTGTTTGGTAACGTCTGCCTTTGCCCGTTAGTTAGTCTGCGAAATAATTCAAACTTTTAAATTTGAATTCCAATTTGGAATGTTAAATTGGTTTGGATCCTATTAGAATCGTAACACTATTAAAATGGGATGCTTGTTAAAAGACTCATTATATGCGGCGTTCTAAATGCGTTTTTCCACGTCACTACTTTAATTTGACTGCGTTTGAAATTAAATCGTTTGTGAAGAAAAGAAAAGAGTGTCATTGACTTTCCATTTTCCCTCCAATCAATTCACAGAACATACGTCATAGGGCGTTTGAAAAAACAAAACCAATTAAGGCGCACCCACACGGGCGGTCGTTAGCGGCACGTGCGCGAGCGTGTCGGCGATCCGGCAAAGGCCCTTCTGTTTCTCAACTAATATTATTTTAATATTTAGCGCATTAAATCGCACTTGTGTTGTTTGAAGGATTTCAAGGAGAATCAGATTTAGATATTTCTATTTGTGTAAATCACGTGCGTTTTATTTATTCTGCCCTACTTAACGAAATTTATTATGCGAAATGGATTACTAGAGAAGTATGTTATTTAAAGCATTTAGTTCAATTATTGTACATTTCTTTGTGAGAATCGTTTGAGTTTGCCCGAAAGTTTCATTAACTGCGATTTTACGGTATTAAATTAAAACCAAGTAAATTTATTAGCAGCATTACTACTGTTATAGGCTGTATAATAAAAAAAAAAACACTTGTGAAATTAAAAGAAGGTCACATTAAGATTTTATTTAGATATTCGTGTTATAAAATATACAACATTATTATACATAATTTTAATGTAATCATCGACTAAGGAATATAATTGAGATCAATTGAAATTGGCTTTCTATAAGAAAATTGACAAAATAAGCAATTCTATTACTGGCCGATGAGGTTATTTTTTTTAATTGATAGAATACATTTTAATATAGACTCACACATAATATATTTTGCGTGTTTGGTATTAGAAAACATTTTGGATATGCAAGTATATACTTCCATATGTGAGATAACCGCTTTTTATTATGAAACATGCTCGTATTTGACTACGAGGTCGCCTGATGGTAAGTAAGATGTTATGAATAATGTAGCATGTTTGCCTAAAGATAACTCTTTCTAGATTCTAAGATCCCTTGTTGTATGTGGTATTGAAGTAATAACTGAAATTGTTTTTCGAAACTTCATACATATTAATTTACTATAAGTCAGAAGTGAAGTATGGACGTAATTATGTTCAAGATGCTGCCGCCCCGCGCCATACGTGTAGTTACAAAGACGACGCTTTCTTATGCATAATGGTATCACTATATAGAATAAAACAAGTCGCTTTCCGCTGTCTGTCCCTATGTACGCTTAGATCTTCAAAATTACGCAACGGATTTTGATGCGGTTTTTATACAATAGATAGAGCGATTCAAGAGGAAGGTTTATATGTATAATAACATCCATTATATAGTAGAGAAATACTGTTATAATTTATATTGCAGAACAACGTTTGCCGGGTCAACTAGTTAAGTATATATATACCTTGCTTTAAAGGCGAAAAAGTTGTTCAAAAACTAACGCAGCTTAACAGGTCTTTTTAATACTGGGGATCGAGTGGTAAGTTAGGGCATTATATTTCATACGAACGAACATTAATACGTGTTACTTGATTGCGGGTTAATTTTGAAGACGATAAAAGTTTGTAGAAAAGTTCGATGTACGAGTATGTAAGAGAATGTTGGTATTACCACTGTCTGCTAAAGGTTTTATTAAGTGTTATATAACCTGTCTCTATCTATATAGACAGACTATTACGTAATACTAACATATGTAAATATGGAAACGCTAATTCTCACAGAGTCGATATCACCGCCGGCTGCGGTCTTTACTCTCATTGATCTGTTCACTTTCATAAAAATAATCGTGTATATGTGATTAAATAACACACAGATGAATTGTTGCAACAGAATCGCACGCGGAAAAGAAATGTACACTGGAGAATGTCATGAAAGAGCGCTGTAAGTGCAACGACACGTCTTTCACTCTGTGAGAAAATCAGATTGAGCTAGGTATGTATATAAACGGAACGCGCGTTGTGGCCAGCGGCCCCCAAACTTTCACTTCGCCCATTGTTGAATATCGGATCGTTCGCGCCGATTTTGTTAATTGTTCTCCGCGCCGCTTCGCGTTCGGAGCGTGTAGTTCTTTACGTAATGCTGATGCAGCTTCCCGCGCGAGAGGGACGACAAATAAGCAATATCTGCTCAGTCTGGACTGTAGTTAAGTAGCAGCAATAGATATTTGTTGAAAAGGATATGGAGTTCCAATTAAGTCCCATTTGACTTTTGCATTGTGTATTAGGCCATATATTTGTTACATATTAGACGCGTAATACAAATATGTTTAAGTATTGTTACTGTTATCGCTGTAAGTGATGACAGATGCCTGTAGGGCCTCGAATCGTGACCGTGACCCAGCGGAAATAGTCAAGGTCACCGCTGGACCCGATGCTTTGATGCGTCAAAGAAAACCGCTGTATTTATAACACGATTCAGCAATTTTCGACTATGGATTGAATTTAAGTAATGGATCTCCAAAGGCTACGTACCTATGACTGCGAACCATTTACTTCGTTTAACAATAGGTTCGCTTTCACGAGAAGCCTGGAGTATGTGTCTATGGCGGCTGCGAGTACCAGTTATAGGGCCAGCGATCTGTTGGATATCTTTCAACCGCGTGGATACGGTTAATAGAGTATTATCCAGTCAATTAAAAGCCTACCTCGCGCACCTCACGGACACCGCTGGGCGTTATTAACCCAAATTGTTCTCAATTCGAATCATGCGCCGCGGTAAAGTCACTCATCTCGTGAATGTGAATCACTCATGTACGACCATTAGCACAACACCTACTCACTTATACTTACTATAGTATCAACATTATTAACGATAATCTCAAATTCAAATGAATTGTAATAAAATAACTTTGTTGTTCATTGTTTAAATACTAGTGCGTAATGTAACATTTTTTTGCTTATCGTTATATCAAAGTTTATTTGAAGCCTATATTGAGATATTTTAAACCAATCGAGTTATCGATATAGTGCCACCCAGTATTGAGAAAAATCTTTAAAAGTCCTCTGTTTCGTAGGAATTAACCAAAACTATGAAAAGGTTGAGACGTTTCCCATTTAAGATTTACATGTCCAAATCACGGTACCATCTTTTATATACCTAAACTAGCTGACCCGGCAAACGTTGTTCTGCCATATAAATTATAACAGTATTTCTCTTCTATATAATGGACGTTAT
>DWUN01002807.1:0-13099 GCA_018249975.1 Passova gellias
GGAAGGTTTGTATGTATAATAACATCCATTATATAGAAGAGAAATACTGTTATAATTTATATGGCAGAACAACGTTTTCCGGGTCAACTAGTTACAAATAAATCGAAGAGATGACTTACAATTTCAGAAGCTACAAAAACGACAAACAATTCGAAATACATCAAATAAAGTAATGTATTACAAAAAGATGTTCTGTGTATTTATTTTTGACAAGGTTGAGCTACTGTGGCTATATACACATGTCGGATCCGTTCATGATTACGGGCATGAAATTAAACGCGCACGCCATCTGGCACTGAGACAATCTTGACGTTATCGTGAAACGTGGTTGGGTATTACTGCCTTCCCGCATTTACCCCTTCAAAATATCCGTTGACATTACCAACACTTGTTTTTACCTGTAGCTTTGTTCAGCTACGCATGTAAATAATTCTTTGAAATAATAACATTCACAGAAATCTGAAATAAAGATAGATGATTATGTCATTTATCTATTTGTTATTTTTTTAATATTTTCAATTTTCTTTGGTCTCGCATAAAAATGGTATTCACCGGAAAGCCATACTCAACCTTGTCAGCTCACAAGCTCCGACTTACAACTGGTGATACATAAATTAAACTTACGATTGCAACAAAAAAAACCTACTTCAAATTGCGTGTTCGAAATTTAAACCAAATTAAACGTGGAAGCACTATTTACCTACGCACGGGTCGATAGATTAAAACTGTCCAAATTCTTATTTATTTACTTAAATGTTATGTACACCTAAAACTAGGTGTTACAAAGGCCAAACCTAATGCCTAATGGCATTGTCCTCCAGTCGACCCTGGGTGATGGTGAAACATTCTGGCACTCTCGATGCAATATTGATTTTGGATCAAGTATTTGATTCGTCTTAAAGACATAATGTCGATTATAATTCTATTTGTATCGTCATCAACAGAACCCTTTTGTCGTTGCTATTACATAGGGTTAGTGTAATATAATAGTTACAGTACTATCTGGGTATATCGCAGACGACAATCTAAAATGAAACTAGGCAAAGTATATACCATGTGCACACGACTGATAAACGTACATTGTAACTATCTGAATACATAAAGGCATAATAAATTCTCGATAATTTAAATATGATCCATAAAATGCTATTAGATGCTATATGTCATAATTATCTAGCTATTGCCCGCGACTCCGTCCCGCCTCCGCCGCATATAATGTAATTATTTACGTAATCACATTAGAAACATCAAAAATACCGGTATTTTTCTATTATATATTGGGTATTATTATACTTATAAACTTTCCTCTTGAATCATTTTATCTATTAAAAACAACCGCATCAAAATCCGTTGCATAGTTTTAAAGATCTCAGCATACATAGGGACAGACAGCGGTAAGCGACTTTGTCATATATTATGTAGTGAAGTGAAATATATGTAAGTAAGTATATATAACATAGCGTTACCAGTGTAATAAGCATAAATCAGAATAAATTAAGTAGGTACATAAAGAACGCTTCAAATAAACCTAAGAACATAATCTCAATAACGGTTTGTTTTTTATCATCGCACAAGTCAATGGAAATAAATGATAATGCGGTGTTCGCGTATGAAATAATTTGGAATATGAAACGAAATAATAGATCTCAAGGTCTGCATAAGTAATACCGCCGTTCCGCCGGTTGGTTGCGTGGTAAAGTTTAAGACACTGTTCATACCAAACGTAACGTCGGTCGCTGACTGTGAGCGCGTTGCGCAGTTTATTGTTTTTCCATATATATATATATATTCAGCTTCTCGTTCACACCGAACCGACCTTACACTATCACCTAGTACGTTTACACACAGTAGTCACACTGGAGCTGACAGCGAGCATACTCACAGTCGGCGGCGGACGATACGTTGGTGTGAACGATGCCTTAGAGTTCAAGCCGTGGTTACAAATAATAATAATTGAGATGTGTGTACAAAATAATTTAATATTAAGAGTCCGTTAATTAATTTATTCGCGTATAAATTGAACGTGTAAAACTTAGTTGTGCCGCTGAATCTCAAAAATTGTATTAGACGAGCTGTACTCCGCGGTGTTGCCCGCTTAAATCCCGATCCCGTGGGAATTTCGGGATAAAAACTAGTCTGTATGTTGCCCTATAACCTCCTCTATCTTCTAGTGAAAGTCCCATTAAAAACGGTTCAGCCGTGTCCGACATTAGCCCGAACAAACAGAAAGATAGATAGACAGACTGAAATTTTAAAAAGTTTGTTTGTTTGTTTTTTTAGTATCGTTAATAACTATAAACACTTGAGAATACAATTATGTTGAAATCACAGACCCTCAATTGTGTATGTACAGATGTATAGATCATTTAAAACATATTTTATATTATAAAGAAGGATCATTGGATATGCGAGATATTAAGTTTATTATACTATATTCTCATCATTGCTTACCTACTCAAAGCTTTGATCGTTGATATAGTTATACCATCACGCCAATACCCTATCTGGGTGCCTACCAGCCTACCTACCTACAGAAAGCACCAGAGAAAGTGCCAAATATATATTTTTGTCCTTGCAAACCTGACGTGCTTCGTCTACATATTTCACTCTCTTCATCTTCTTCAGACATGCCGGTTTCGGAGACTCTTGACTCCCCCATCAGCCAGTCTGACCTATTTGGTCGACAGAGAAAAGTCTTGGTTTTCCTCGGCACAAATATCCAAAATACTCGCATTGTATATCTGTTTAGTCATCCTTTCACAATATATTAGTAACATTAACATAATTAGCCAAACACAAATCAAATGAGTTTAACTAACAAGGTATTTTCTCAATTGCACGAGTCCAGCCAAATGTTGATGACGGCCAAGAAAACGTCGCCCGAAATTAACTTCGATGTCAAATGATTTACGTGTGCTAATTTACCAGTATTTCAACGGCTTAATTCTAGTGTATTTTGGGATGAACACGACTCTTTTCAGACCTATCGAAGGCATTTCTTCTTAGTCTCTACAATAACGCAATGGAGTTCTGAACTCACCAGTTTCTTGTTCATCTTAAACAACTCTCCTTCAGTCGTATAAAAATGTAATACTAAATATCTAACAGTCTTATTAATTTTCTTTGTTCGTTTGTTATTTAATAAATAAAAAAAGAAAATATCAACTCAAGCAATTTATGTAAGATCTCTAAATAAATAAACAAAAAAACACTTGAAAATAATGTGAAATACTTAAAAGATAAGCTATTTTCAATGCTCTGAGTATTTTTAAGGAAAAGCTTATATTTTGAAACTTACTAACATCGGAAGATTTTTCTATTGCAAAATAAGGTTGTATTTGACTGCGAGCTCATCGTATGGTAAGGTGCAGTGTACGATGTAGCACGCTTGCCTAGAAAGAGCCTATTCAATCTTGTTTTGAATAATCCCAAGTTGAACTTTTCCAACATAGGGAATGTTGGAAAATTAATGGATTTGTCAACGTCCCGTGCTCTGTACAACGTCGGACAGCGCTCTGAGTGTTGTTATATGTGATACTAGCTATTGTTTTCATCCCGCCCCCGCCGTAAAAAATGTAATTATTTACGACATCACATTAGAAACCTCAAAAACAGCAGCATTTCCCTACCATATAATACATGATCAAACGAACTTTCTAGTGAAGTTCGATCAGTATTATATGAGTCACTTTATTCGAAGATATAGTTGTTAAATATATGTATCTTATATACATATACTAGCTTAACAGGTAGTCCTTTCATTGTTCGGGCTATAATCCGCACGCTTTTTATTTTATTTTAAAGTATCGATATGTCATCTTAAATCGATTAAGTCAAACACAGCTCCTGTCCATACACTATTCCAGTCCTGTCATTTCGATCATTCTTTTATTGTGCGGGTGCACGACGCACGCATTCTTATCAAAGATAATGCCTAAGCGCAGTGCTGAAGACCAAATTGAGTATTATAAAAGTAAAATTAAAAAGTTACAAAACAAAAAAGTGAAACGTAACAGAATCATTATTTATTCGGATTCGTCTGATTTCGAGGAAAAATCTGGTAAGCTAAAATATTTTCACAAGTACCCACGAAAATTGTGATACCTGTATAATTAGATTTACATATTTAAAGTGAACGTAATAAACAATGACGCTTTAGAGTTGACCAGGAGTCAACCAGAAAAGCGCTTTAGGCCCGAGAGTTAACCGTGAGTTAACCAATGGGTACATACAAATAAGAAAATAGAGTTGGCCGTGAGTCAACCAATTTTAATGAATACATTTTAAATACACCTTCCGCTGAATAAAACCTATAGTCGAGCCTCATTTTGTACGACTTCTAGATATACAATTTGTTTTGTTTTTTCTAGATGTCGAAACAAATAATCCCGAGCCTGAAAATAGTTCTTTTCAAATACAGAATAACCCTAGTATTGACGAGTTAGCAGCAGGTCCTAGCGAAATCAGTGAGGATCCCCCGATGCAGGAACCGCAAGAGGTACCTGCTTTGGATGCCGAAGTGCTTACAGCCTTAGGAGATATAGTTCCTGAACAAGTAACATATGGCGTGGATATCCATCCTGATTTAGCCCTAAGGTGGGCTCCGATACTTCGCAAAGGTATATTAGATAAGGACCAAAAAGAAAAGTTATTTTTGAACTACGCGACGCCTCAAAACTGTAAGCTGTTTAGAGCTCCTCGACTAAACCCAGAAATAGCTGCTGCTGTTTCCGAATTCGCTCGAGCACGAGATAAAAAGATTGAAAGTTCCCAGCAGCAACTCGGAGTAGGCCTTACGGCTATGAACAGAGCCTTGACCTTACTCCTAAAGTCCGACGACCGAATAGAAGCAATAAGATATTTATCAGACGCATGTAGAATCCTTTCAGATTTACATGCATCGCAGACCCAAACTAGAACTAAGTCATTAACACAGGGCTTAGAAAAATCCTTTTTAAATGTTATCCAAGAGAGTGAAAGAGATGAGTTGCTGTTTGGCAGTGATCTTCCAGAAAAAATTAAAGCTTCAAAAGCTATCGAGAAACAAGGTTCTCAAATTAAGAAGCCGGATCTCAAAGCTATCCCTGGCCCATCTTCATCTCGCACAACGAAGCCTCTGGGAAACTGGAGGGGCTCTTCTCGCCCGATGAACAGAGGGGCGGGGCGAGGGGGGCCCAGAAAAACACCTTATGCGAATCAGAAACCTCTGACGTCACAGAGCAACTTCACTCCAACCAGAATATGGAACAGACCTCCTCGTGCAGGTCCACGGACATAACGGTACATGCTGGTAGATTGAAATATTTCTATAATTGCTGGTGTAAAATAACTCGTAATAGCGTAGTTTTAAATTGGATTCGAGATGGTTACCATCTCCCTATGTTTAAGAAAGTAATAAGGATGAGTAGCTCTAGTCGTAATTGGTCATCGAAAGAAAAAATTAATATGTCTAATGCCATTAAAAAACTACTACATTTGCAGGCCATCTCCATTTGTGAACCATCCCGAAACCAGTTTGTATCGGAAATATTTTTAGCACCCAAACCGACAGGTGATTATCGGTTTATCTTAAATTTAAAATCATTTAATAAATATCTTTCTAATACACATTTTAAAATGGAAGATTACAGAACTGCAGCCTTGCTTATATCCAAAGGGGATTTTATGGCAACAATAGATTTAAAGGAATCGTATTTATTAGTTCCAATTAAAGCCACTCATAGAAAATTTTTAAGATTCCAATTTGAGAATGATAATTCAAAACTCGTTACGTATGAATTTAATGCTATGCCTTATGGCCTTTCTACAGCCCCGAGGACTTTCACGAAAATTATGAAAGTAGTTATAGCTCATTTAAGAAGCCGGGGTTATAGATCAGTGGTCTATCTCGATGACATTTTATGTTTAGGATCAAATTTTGACGAATGCCAGAACAACGTGACCGAAACACGGAAAATGTTAGAATGTTTAGGTTTTATAATTAATTATGAAAAGAGTCAATTGATTCCGAAAACCGAATGTAAATATTTAGGTTTTGTTTTCAATTCGTTAGAGATGTCTCTCAAATTACCCATTGAAAAACAGAACTACATTTTTAAACTTATTTACAAATTTCTCAGCCTGCCTCCATGCACCATTAAGAAATTTGCACATTTGATTGGGGTGCTTACAGCTGCATGCCCAGCTGTAAGTTACAGTTGGCTGTACACGAAATTATTAGAAAGAGAAAAATATTTAGCTTTACTTAAATACCATAATAATTACAACGCTAAATTCACTCCTTCAATTAAAATCTTATCAGATTTACTTTGGTGGGCGAAAAATATTTATTTGTTACAAAATAAAATAGAAAAACCAACTTTTGTTTTAGAAATCTTTTCCGATGCATCAAGATATGGCTGGGGTGCCTTTTGTAATAATATACGCACTGGCGGAAAATGGAGACACGAAGAACTCGGGTTCCATATAAATTATTTGGAGCTTAAAGCAGCCTTCTTAAGTTTAAAGACGTTTGCACGGAACAAATTTGATTGTGCAGTATTGTTGCGATGCGACAACACTACCGCGATTAGTTACATAAATCGGATGGGCAGAATTCAATTCCCCCGTTTGAATGAAATTACAAGAAAAATGTGGCAATGGTGCGAGAAGAGAAAACTGTGGTTGTATGCTTCATATATAAATACTAAAAATAATATAGAAGCAGATCAAGAGTCACGTAATAAGAATGCCGATACAGAACTTGAGATTTTAAATACAACTTTTCGATCTATAACATACAATTTAGGAAAACCGGATATTGACCTTTTCGCTTCTCGCGCCAATGCTAAATGTGATAAATATATATCGTGGAAGCCAGACCCGGACTCTTTTACAGTCGATGCTTTTACTATAAGTTGGAAACCATATTACTTTTATGCTTTTCCTCCTTTCTCACTAATTTTAAAATGCCTCCAAAGAATTAAAGCAGATAAGGCAGAGGGTATATTAGTATTCCCCTACTGGCCCTCTCAACCTTGGTTTCCGGTTTTAAAAGACATGTGTACCTCAAATATTATCTATTTAGATGCTGACGAACATCTGTTAAATTTCTCTTGCAGGAAAAGACCATTGAAGCTTACCCTGGGTGTCGCGAAGCTCTCCGGGAATCCTTTCTGAGAAAAGGAACCCCCGAAGGAGCATTACACATAATGATGTCTTCGTTAGCTCAGAATACTGTGCAACAATACGGTTGTACTTATAAATTGTGGTGGAATTTTTGTAGGGATTCAAACTTAAACCCTTACAATATGTGCAAAGAATCCGTAATACTTTCCTTTTTCACTGATTTATTTAACAAAGGTGCGGCGTATGGTTCTCTTAATAACCACCGCTCTGCTTTGGCTCTCTTATTAGATCGTGATTTTAGTCAGAGTAATTTAATAACAAGGTTTTTTAAAGGGGTATATAAGTTAAAACCTACTCTTCCCAAATATGTTAGTACATGGGACCCGCAAATTATCCTCAATCACATAGCGCAATGGAAACCTCACAATGAGATATCCATTGAACAATTAACCAAGAAACTTACCACTCTCTTAGTCCTGTGCACGGCTCACAGAGCACAAACATTATCATTAATAAAAGTTGATAATATAATTATTTCTATCGAGGCCGTTCAAATCATGATTTCGGATGTAATAAAGACGTCAGCTGCGGGTCGTGAACAACCATTGCTGTTGCTCCCGTACTTTCAGGAAAACAGAGACATCTGTCCAGCGACTGCAGTCAAAGATTATTTATCTCGAACGGAACAGTTAAGAACAAATCGTAATGATAAAGGTAATTTATTGCTAACATGCAGACCACCGCACAGAGCAGCGACGAGTCAGACGATCTCTCGGTGGGTTAAACAAGTGCTGGCTGAAAGTGGAGTGGACGTGGCGACGTTCGGCGCGCACAGCGCGCGCCACGCCGCCGCGTCCGCCGCCAGCCGCGCGGGCGTCTCGCTCGACGTAATCAGAAAAACCGCGGGCTGGACGCCAAAGTCAGATACCTTTGCCAGATTTTATAATCGACCAATAGTTAACAGCAATAGTTTTGCTAGAGCAGTATGTTTGAAAGAACTGCCCTAACTGTTCCGTTCCATTCACATGTAAATATTGCATTGAAATATTAACATCTTGTGATTGTAAAGCGAAATTATATTTCTAGTGTTTATGTAATTGTAATAAATCTGATTTAATTTATACAATTTGGTCTCTCACTTTTACCATTAAATAAATATTGTGATCCGGCAAAACTGATCTCTGAACACCTACCTGTTAAGCTAGTATATGTATATAAGATACATATATTTAACAACTATATCTTCGAATAAAGTGACGAAATAATAATAGATGTTATTAAACATATAAACTTTCCTCTTGAACCAATTTATCTGTTCAAAAAACCGCATCCAAATCCGTTGCGTAGTTTTAAAGATGGAAGCATACATAAGGACAGACAGCGGAAAGCGACTTTGTTTTATACTACGTAGTGATACTCGTAGTGATTCTTTGCCAAGAAGATTTCGGATCAATTAACGATGAGTTTGCAACGATTCGAAGTATTCGAGGTGCATACCGTGTTCGCGGTGCATTAATTAATTCGCGCCGTCATACGTACAGACCAAGGTCGGTTTATTTTCATTTACATGCGACGTGAAAATTTCCAATTAATTGCGTCTGCATGTACTCACAAATAGATGTACGCAGTTGATTTGCGAGAGTGATCGCTGTTTGAATTGCGAGAGGATAATTAATTTTCGAATGTCTACATACATGGTATGTATATGAGTTGTTTTTTAACATAAATTTAATCATCCTATTGACTTATGTTGACTGACCTCGTGGCCGAGTGGTTAGAGAGCCTGAGTGTAAAACGCAGTCTTGGGTTCGATTCCCGCCCAGGACAAACATTTGTGCGATGAGCACATTTGCTTGGTCTGAGTCTGGCGGTAATAAAACTATCTATATAAGTATTATACCGTGTGTATATATGTATGTTTATCTACTTTCCCGTTACCATAACACAAGTATTCAATTGTCTAATTTAGTATCGAACAGCTGTGTGTGGAATTATCCCCAATGTACTACCAATAACATTGATAACTACGATAAATTGTGTCGTAATAATAATAATAATAATAATAACAACAAACAAGATAATTCTAAACACGGGTGTCTGATTCAAAATTAGGAATTTAATGGCTTGTGTTATGCTTAGGTAACCGGAAAGTCGATAAACATACATATGTTATATATACCATCATATACTTACGTATATACACAGATAAATTAATGTGTTCATTACACTAATGTTTCTTTTTTTTATGTTATGAGAGTAGCGAACGAGCTGGCAGCAGTCACGAGTGGCCGCTGCTGCCCATCAACATCTGCAACCGACCTCTAATAGGGCTGTAGGGATGGGACTGTTAGTGTGAATTCAGTTAAAAGGTGTTAGTTAGAATTAGTTGGCTAGTATTCGTTAGTAACAGGACTGCAGGAATGGGAGTGTTAGTAGTATTAGTCCAGTTGATGTTTGTTAGTGTAAATGCAGATAGTAGGTATACATTAGTATTCGCCCTATCAAAGGTCTGTCACAGATGCGTCACTACTCTTGAGGACTGAGATGGTCACCTCTGGTATACCTGCGGACCGGCAACCACACCCTTCAAACCGAAACACAAATTATAAAAACAATTGCTTCACGGCAGAAATAGGTGTGGCGCTGGTACTTCCCCGGGCGAACCGTATACAGGTTCTACCACCTCCATGTTTGTTTTGCGTTGGATTCGAGCTGACGACTTCCGACCTAACAGGGTCCCTAACCATTAGACCAAGAGGCAAGTCTAAAAAACTAGTAAGAATTACATCAATAAATTGCAATTGTTACGTGGCAATTATTTTTAGGTTTAATTTAAAATAGTCAATTACATATTTCTGTATTATTATGGTTTTTAAATAGATTGCAATAACTTCAATAGGTTAAAGTACATAAAACAATATGCAAATACTTAAACGTGTTAAGTATTTTAATTACGTATTAAACGCAGTGACAGTTAATATTATTTATTTATGCCCTAATGAATGTTAATATCGCAAGTCCGTTTGAGTGCCAGGTGTAAAGTAAATCGTACTGCTTTAGAATCGATAAATAGATACATTATCTGTATTGTTTGTTCGAGTACCTTTGTGCTTACTAGAGTTTTATACATAGACTAGCTGACCCGGCAAACGTTGGCAGAGAAAGCGACTTTGTTTTATACTATGTAAGAAGAAGAAAGATGATGATGCAAAATATTACGCAATATTTTTCGATATTTTCTACAATAATCACTATTTACGGAAAAGCGAAGTATTCTCATCGCAAAAACGTTTATCGTTTCAAGTTTTGATAGATAATATAATATCTTCTTAGTAACAGAAGAGGAACTATAAGTCTGAGATAGTAATCTAATACAAGTTTTAAACTTAAAAAAACTTTGTGGGAGAACATCAAAGGATTCGCGCGATGTTTTTATTCTAATTAGTTTTTACTTTTGTTTTTAGTTATTTACTTTTATGGATTGAGTTATATTGCCGTTATGAAGTGAGTTTCGAAGATTTGTCCGGAATTTAAATATACCTAAATAAATGTTATTTATTGTAAATTATGTTTTTTCCACCAACAGGCTTGTTTTGTAAACTTAAAAAAATATTTAATTAACGATTGTAAGTTAGATGCTTAATAATATGACATTATATTCAATTATAAAGATAGTGGCAGACATGCCATACGGATCATTAAATAGCCAAAGTAATGAATTCACTTAGGTATTTACTACAATTTCTTAAATATAGCTATGAATATGAACAATATTTATGTACTTATACAAAAAACATTACTAGCAATTTTAGTTTCCGCCGTTTTATGATGTATATATCAATAAACCGGTCGAAAATCGCATTTGGCATCAAAAATCGTTCCATTACGAGTTTCCGAACGTTGATTCGCGCCGAATCGTCTGTTCGGGCAAGCGAAGCAAGGTCCACCATAACTGAACTGTCAGTCTATGCCTTGTCGCGAGTGGGAGTATACGCGACGCGTTCACTTTTGCGCGGGAAACTAACCGCGTCTTGTCATTCGATTGACAATTAAAAAATAACTGTTCTATGTTTGAATAAAAAGTTGTATTCTAAATTTGAATTGTGTCTGTTTATAGTGATATTAGTTGGATACAACATATAAAGTGTTTGTGTGTGTGGTAATTCACGTGGTATTGAAGACTATACGTTGTTTTGTTTTGTTTTAATAACATTTATATTTCGCCGTTACGAAAGCCATGATCGTTATAGATTAGAAATATAATTGTTTTCAGCTGTTTAAACGAACAGTTTCTATATACACGATAATTAGAATATTTAGATAACAAATTAAATTACGGAATAATAACCTGTAAAGTTCTTAATATAAGCGTATAATTACTTTATTCTATTATTAAATAACTAATAACTACTTGCTCGAGGTCACAGCGGTAACAAATTAGGAAGATACTTAGATAATTGTCGAAAATTAATTATCTGCTTTTAAATGCTACAGAATTAAGTTCAAGCTTTAAATTTTATGTGTAAAATTTAACGATTGTACAGGTACGGATATATTTACTTAAGTGCTTTAATTATTACTTGGAATGTTTTAAATAATATCTAATAATAGATATTATAATAAGTACTTGGAATATTTCAAAGACGATTTATGCTATAGTGTTTGACGAAAGGTCAAATGCGATAGGTTACGTCTTGGCTATCACATCGTTGCGTTACCTTGGAGGTCCTGGAGTCGCCCAAATATTTCTCAGGAAAGCCTTCGAGCGATCGCATACAATCTGATTTCTCTGTTAAGGCACCGTAGTACCTTTAGAAAGCTCCGTTCCCATAAAAGGTCATCTATACCTATTTTTTTCATAAGCCAGATATATCCAACATTTCTGTAAGGTAAGTAGGGGCATACTTATGTTCCAATTTATAATTTTATAAGTATCTACATATTTAGTAGTATTACCTGTATGCCTGATTTCGTAATAGCTGGGTATATTTCAATGAAATTAAACCCGAGCATGAATTAAACCTATTGGTCGCCACTGTTAAAAGCTTATTTTGCGCTTTTAGCACGCGCAAGTTTGAAATTTCATAGCGTTCTGGTATTAGGAAATTTAAATTAAGCTTTAAACTTAACCAATGAAAACTTAAACTCAAACGTTATATGCTTACTGTATTATTTCATTGAGCTTTTGTATGTACCTTATAATGAGTGAAACAATTTGAATTGAATTGAATTTATGAACAGTTAAAGTTATAATGTAGGCAACTGTAACTTAAAAGTGTCACGGACTCTTTTTTTCATACACGCAGCATACGCACGTAATTGCAAATAGCCGATTAAAAAAGTATCGTAAATATTCAATCGCCTATTTAAAGAGCTTAAACGCTTAAAAAATCTCCAACTCATTATTCACTGGTAGCATTTTACGCGTGTCTCGTAATAAATTAAATATGTACGGTGATACATAGCGACCGTATTCATTAACAATCATTACAAGAAAGAAAGAAAGAAACACTTTATTTATAATACCATAATAAAGATAATAACAAAGACAGACTAAAAAAAAATATAAAAAAATCAACTAAAATATTTACCTAAAAAAGACAATTAGAATCTTACATTTAAAAAAAAACATTAAACATAACATTGGCGCTATTGCATGATTTGTCCCTTACTCCCGTATTGGTGATGCGCTAAGAGGGACCGAGAAGGGAATAGAGATAGACTATGATATAGACGTTATCCCAATTAGACTCTTAGCAATCCAAGTTTACGGCTTAATCGACACCGGGTGAGATTAAGCCTTCGTTCGGTTAGGTGATCGATTGTGGCAAATTTACATGAGGGCCTCCGTGCTTCGGGTTGCATGTTAAATAGGCAGTTCCGGTTACGTTACGTAATAGCTGTGAGCTTTTGGCGAACAGTAGCCCGAGCACGAACTTTACCAGAGTTGTAAATGTTACGGTATCGAGAATACGATACCTTTACATTACGT
>DWUN01002808.1:0-13099 GCA_018249975.1 Passova gellias
CATCACGCTAAGATGAATAGGAGAGGAGCAGCAATAAAAAATAATTTGTATGGCAGAACAACGTTTGCCAGGTCAGCGAGTGTTATTATAATAGAGGATTTGAAGTTTATAGTTTGTCATAAAATTTGACAAGAATAGAAGATCGTGCTGCTCTCCGACCCATTGTAGTTATTAATGAATAAAATTAGCGTTTTCAAAACAAGCCAACTCTTTCGTAAGACTCTCTATCGATACGGTAAATGGTTCTAGAACGGTTATTTGTCGTAAACAACTCTGTATGTCCCTACTACTACTAGTATACTAGTATGCAGCCCAAACGCACTGTTCAATTTAGAAATCAGGTCAGGGCGTAAAGAACTACCTTCATGCTAGATGACTTGAGACCGATGAAAGGATTTAACAATTCAATTGTTTTTTTGGATAAATTTGGTTAATTAAACAGTTCTATTGCTAGCAATTTTTTTGAGAACAGTGCTAGATATAGGCCTCCCGTATTTGTGTCATTCTGAGGCATCTTGCGCTCTCCGAAGTCTTTAATAGACATTTTTGATACCTTAATATTGTTCCACTGGTCTCCCTACGTAACAAGTAGAAACAGTATAGTAATTGATACAGTTACTAAGCTCTAATGTTCTTACCGCTTTCAACTCTAGCAATTTTTTTTTATATAAATCGAATAAAGCTTTTATCGAATAATCGAATATTTAATAAATCGAACAAAGCTTTTATCGAATAATCGAATATTTAAATTAGGAATTTCTCTCTTCTATTTAAGAAACGCGGAGCTGTTCGATAATAAATCCAGTGTACACTTCCCGATCTCTGAACTGATACAACCTGGTTATTGCGAGTTAGACATTGGAACCGAGGACCGTCTGCAGACCGCGGTGAACGCGTTCGCGATCTTCATCTACGGTAACCTGGACGACATCATGCGGTTGCCAGCTGACTACGTCCTGCATTCCGTGAGCCTTTACATTCGGTGTTACAAAAGCTATGCTTAATCTACAAGTTGTTTGGCCTTTTGGTGCTTCGAGACTAACTGGCAAACCGTGTGCCTAAAAGCCGATGAAAATAGGGAGAACTCCATTTTCGAGAACATCTTATAATAACAATGTGACATTTTCCCTCAGACTCGTACAATATCAATGATGAAGTTATCTCAAGAGAAGATGGCGGCCACTTGGCAGGTGGTCAAGGGCGGACGCCATCCTGTCGACGTTACTTACGAAACCCTTGAGCGATACCGGCCTCTGTTTAAATATCTCAATGCCAAGGAGATGGCCAAGTTGAACTTGACAGATAAACGGATACTCAAATATGTGGGCACGCATCCTGATATTAGTAGACACCAGGTGAGTACGCTTGGGGCTCAGAACCAGAATACAGCTAGGCTGCTCCTGCTTGTCACTCCTTAAGGGGAAGAGGTCAACGAAACGTGATACTGTAACAAGGGCGGGGAGAAGTCATTAGTTTCGTTTCGTCACATGTCAGAATTTAAATTATCACAACAAGAAATCTCTCAATTTGATGAAGAAAGACAATCGATTCAAAAATCATGAAATAGTGTGACGCAATTTAAGCAAGGAGTGCGAATTAAGGTGTAGTAAACATATTTTTAGGTGGGGGTAGTTGCTAACAAATATATAAATATGAACAGCAATTGGTCGCAGCCAAAATACCTGAATCTGATGAACAATTTAATATGTGGTATACCGATGACGTTCATGAGAAGAATACCGCTGAACACGTTCCTACAACTTTCTCATCAGGTAAAGAAACAAACCATAATATTACACAACAAGCATTCATGCGTAGAAATACTAATAGAATAAGTAAGTTCTCATGTTAGCACACTGTACGATTCCATTGTCTTCCTTATTTAAGAATATTTATTTAAACTTATGTGTTACGTTATCTTTACCTGGTATTTTTTTTAATCTTATCAATTTTGAATGAAAAAAACAATTTAGTTCGCATTTTCTGTAATTTTTTTGTCTTTATTTTAAGTACGACCGAAATCTATATCTGAGCTTAAGTTAGGCTAAAGTAGTCACCACAGTCATCACAGTGGAAGAGCTTTGCCTTAAATAGCAATCTAATCAGAGACAATTCTTCTACAAGAAAACCATAGACGAAATATCCCCAATTTTAAAAGCTTTTACCTTTAACCTAAAATGAACAGGTTCACTTAAGATGTTTTCCTTCAACGACATAGTAAGTGATTAGGAACGTACATAACTTTTAAAGCCAGAGTAAAGAAATCATATTGTAAATTAATAGCAATTAACAAAGAACATTTATCTGCCAGACATTTTACCATACAAGAGCCTGCGACCCGTTGCAGCGACGGTTTTACCTCGTTATGATGACTAGGACACAGGTGATCACCATTTAATTACATATCTCTATCTATATATTAAGATATGAATAGAAAACTTTTACCCCTTCTGAGCATATTGCGCGCACGGAGTACCTCGTGTGAGATTTGACAAAGCTACAGTTTATATGAAGAAGAATACGGAAAGCAAAAATGTATATGTAATATGTGTTATAAATACATTAAATTAAATTAAATAAAACTTATTGCATTGTTTACGTTTATATTGTGATGCTAAAAACCGCGTTCAAAATAAGTTTGTTATGAAAATAACGTTTAAATTTACTATTCTCCTAACAACAAAACAATTATCGCCTGAAAAAGATTAGTTTAATTTTGTAACAAACAGATATCATTGCTGTTAATTATCATCAGGCGCTCGGGAAAGCGTACAGTTGGAATGCGCAAGACGTATCGCGTCTGGGCTTGCTCTTAGCGGAAGTAGATGGATGGGAACTTAGCTCTATTAAACCAGAGGCCTTGACCGGGCTATCTTCTCAAGTGAGCAATCCTGTTCATTCATTTCATAGCAATTAATTATATTAGACAAAATGATTTAGCAAGACAAAGGTAGAAAAGTAACCATAGAGTGTGTTTTGTATTGTATATAACTGGTTACTCTCGGTAGTTAGAGATTCGAGTTTCAATGTGACAAAGTGTGAAAGTTATAAAAAGAATAAAAAATTGCATGAAATGGAAAATCAATGTCAAATATAACAAAGATTTCTTAATTACTCACAGGTCATGATGTTGATGCAGCCGGAGAAGCTGCAGTACCTAACCGACGCGCAGATACATTACCTTCAAGAAAAGCCACTTAATATTTTAGCAACAAAACTGAGGAATTATAAACAGCGAAATATTTCATCTGGTTTTAAGCATACTCCTCTTTACGTTTTAGTTTTAAAAATAATATTTGTTTCCTTGTTTTTTTTTTAGAATCTACGTAAATATATACTGATAATGGTAATATATTCTCTACTCTGTTGTAAAATGATTACACTTAACTGACTATTACATTACTTAAGATAAAAACATTTTAAGTATAGTGAATCTTGTTCAGTTGGTAAACTAAAATAGTAGTAGCGTACCACATAGCAGACATAGTTTCCATCAAACAGACAACCACCCTTGACTAACATGTAAAAAAGAAATCTCACTCTGCCGGTCTTTTAGAAGCATTTTATAACATTTGCTGGTTCCTTATTACTTCCATATTTCAATAGACATTTTATTTTGAATAAGACTACATTTATATAGACTAATCGTTTATTTTTAAGCGTTATAAATTTTTATCATAGTTTGCACAGTTTCAGAAGATACAGAGAAGGTAAATGAAACGTGTAATTATCGTTCTCATGCTGTCTGGCTTCTAGCTGAAAGAAATTAAAAAAAAAAATGTAGCAACCATGTAACACTACTATATTTTCTTTTCATAAAAATAAGTTAACCAACTTGAGTTTTTTTTTTCGTGCTACTTGTTTTGACTTTTCCTGTTAACGCAATTGTTGTATACCTATAAAGTACGCCACTACATTGCTCTAGTGTTTATTGTTAGAGATGAGGAAGAATGGGTGATTTGTTAGATATTTTTAACCCCCTCGTGATCCTCCGACGAGGTGTAAAGGTTGGTACGTAAATATAAAACCCTGGACCTTCTGCTTAATCTACCTTTGTCTAGGCGAAATAGCAATAAATTATATTACTAAGCGAACAAACGCCAAAGTGAAGTAGCAATGCAATAGAAAATCGACTTACTAATAAATTAGACCAGGTTGTCTGAACAGACTTGTCGCACGTGCATTTCCTAGGGGAAGCAATGTCTTCTTCGTTTGGGATTTCACTAATCCGGCGTAATGTGGGTGCGTTATTTAATTTAGTTAAAACCACAGATCGCCCATCGTCACTTGTCGATTTGCTGTTATTCGCTACGTTATTGCCATGTCTTTCAATCGGCGGCGCACTATCTAGATTTTCAAATTTTTGTGCCAACGACTTAACACGGGTTCCGTTAGTAACAGGCAAAGATGGAGTTCTCTCCATTACTGCGGATGGATCCGGATCGTTACCGTGCGAGGTAACATCTTTTGAATTTCTATAAACTCCAGTCGAACCATCACAACTGAAATAAGTTAAATATTTATTAGTATTTTGGTGGTCAAATAAAGACTAGAGATATGGTTGTCTGATTCCATTACAAATTCAAAATTAATGAATCAGTCAGTCAGTGATCAGTTGATTTACCACGGAGGAGTGTTGTTAAGTATTTGTATGGGTATTGTTTCATATTGTCTGTCTCCATGTTGACATTCACATATGCTAACGCATTTGTAATCCCTGTCGATTTGATGACAAGGACATTGTAGCAGTAATAGTTTGGGACTTTTGTAAAGAGCATTATTAACATCTTCCGTCTTGAGTTTATTGAATAGGGACTGCAACGTTTCAGTTTCAATACGTCGGTCGTAGTTCGAGTTCAATAATTCGCCGCTAAAATTGATATCAATGTTAACTTGAGAGGTTTTTTCAGTTTTAGAGGAATTTGTATATGCCGTGGTATTTTGGATGTTATTATATTTATCTCTATTATATAATGTTTTGCAGTCTTTGATTTTGATGTTAAATTTAAGATGCAATAAACCCCCTTGATTCATAAGAGCGATGTATTCATCGGTCACTTGTTTATCAGTTGCATTCATATTAATGGAATTGTGTGTAAAATTATCTTCATTATTTAATTTATTCTTATTGTAATTATTATAAGTCGTAATGTCCGATGTACGTTTGATCTCTTCTTCCTTATTTGGTAAATCATCATTCGGAGATAAGCCATGAGTGTCGTGATTCAACACATTTAATTTTTTTATTCCTTCAGTATCTTGTTTACATTCGTTTGACTCATTATTTTTTGGTATTTTACGTTGTTGAATGGCTTCATTTATAATAATATCAATTTCGGAATCATTCAATCTTGTTTTCAAGTCTTCATTTCTATATAAACTTATAACTGTTTGATCTTCGTCGAAATATATACTATTTAAAACAGTGTCTTTTTCAGTTTCAGTGTCCCTATTCAATTCTTCATTTATTGGAAACAGCGGATAATGGCAGTTCTCCGCAGTGTTTTGTGCTTTTAGATTAGATTGGATTTCATTGACTTCATCGTCTCGATCTTCTGTCGTTTTTATGTTTATTTTTTTAGAGGATATTGCCTGTTCTTGTTGTTCCAAATTTTTTTCGCACAGTTTCGACGGTCTTGGTATCGATGAACGATTTCGTTTTACAATTTCAGTTGTTTTTAATGGCTTGTATCTCGTAAACGGCGAAGTTTTATCCGATTCAGCACTCATGCGTTTCAGTGTGGCGTTTTGTGTGTCTAGTGAGTTCCTTTTTTTAATTTGCCTTGTATTTGTGATGGATTTTCTTTTCGGTAGTTGCAGTGGTTTTATGGCCGGGGCTTTTATCTGCGCCGTTGTTGCTTCTTTGGCGGCTTGCATTGATACCTAAAATTGTACAGCGAATATCGTTGCTTTTAACGTTTCAAATTCAATCACTATTTTAATATAAAAAGTCATGATTTGAACATACTCTATCATTAACTACGTTTTCTTCAGTTATATTAACATCAGCTGTAGTACTGTCCAACTGGAAATCCTTACTTTCTGCAACGTGTGAATATATTAAGCACAATACATTTTAATAAAGATGTACGTAATGCGTTCATAAAGCTAGTAGGGTACTGTTGGCAAATAAATTGTAGTTATACGTATTGGATAAGTTTCAGTACTTCGAAAGTCTCTGTAAGCTGTCATATCGGATGTTAACAATCAGTTGTCTGGTCAACATAGTACAGGCTCTACCTAGTTTGGGATCAGGTGGCCGTTTGTGAGGATGTTCCAAGATATTACCTGGGTTGGATCTTTCAGTGCTGTATGTTTTCTGAGCTAATCGTTTTTCCCATGACCTGTAATTTGATTATAAACCAATTAACGGCATTCAATAGAGATATAACTTATAATAGTATTAATTATAAGATATATCTTCTATACCCAACAATATGTATTACGCACGTGTTTAATCATATCGGACACGTACTTAAGGAACGCAAGAGTAAAGAGTACCTCTAATAAACTGCACTGCATGACGACTTTGATTAAAGTAAAAAAGGCGGGAAAGAATGTAAAATAATGTAAATACCAATTACTATACAAGTGAAGGAAAACATCGTTGCGAAGTTTAAGCATATCTATTATAAAATATCATATTTCCTGAGATGTGTGAAATCTGCCAATCTGCACTTGGTCAGCGTGGTAGATTAAGGCTTAAATCCTGCTCACTATGGCAGGAAAATTCTGTCAATGAAAGGGTCGAAAAAATACGACGAGGATACCTCGATGCCTTTATAAGGTAATGTTCGTATCCCGTGTTTATGAACGTGTCCGGCGGCTCGACCGCCACGTACGCAGACCCATTAATCAGTTCCAGAGGGCCGATGATTTTTGTACCATCTATCGTGTACAAGTCTATTGACGAGTGTCTAAAACAAAAAAGCGATGAGATTTGACTTCGTCTTCGGTTTTCGGCTTCGCGGTCGAGTGGTTAGAGACCCTGACTGCAATGCCGAAGGTCGTGGGTTCGATTCCCACCCAGAACAAACATTTGTTTGCAGCACATTTGTTTGTCTTATGTCCGAGTGTAAATGTAAATATGTAGGGTGGCAATTTAAGTATATAGTATGTAGGAATATTTAGCTGCTGTCCAGTAACCATAAGACAGGTTTTAATTGCCTAGTTTGGAACCCAGTTAGCAGTGTGTGGAATTGTTTGCAATTATTACTATTATTATTCGTAATTGTACAGTTACAATTCGTAATTTCAACAGCTGCGGTTCAAGGAATTGCTCTAATACTTCACAGCCGTATAGATAGATCACAGTTATTCTAGCGGCGACGCATTGTAATTCGTTTGTACCTAATTCGATCTCCTTTCTCACGTCGAGATGAACGACGAATGATAATTACTATATTAATTTTGCCAACTTTACCCCGATCCATATTGCGTTCGTCCAAGAAAGCTCAAGGTCGCCCCCCACCACTGCAACTCTTCAGATTTCAAGTGGTACTTCCGTGGCGGTGAATATTGTTGGCCGTTCGAAAACAGATATATGTCGATAGAACTCCACGTTTTTGTAACAGTAACAGTAACAGGCTCCATTTCTATTCACAATAATAATATATTTAATTAAAATATAAAGGTGTTTGCAACAGATTTCAAGAAAAGATCATAACCAAGAATTTCTCGGCCACCGGGTAAGATTAATCAAAATTTTCTCGATTCGCTTTAAGTATCTTCATATCGATATTATATTTAACAAATCGAACTATAATTATAAAAATTCTATAACATTTTAGATTAAATCCGCTATATATATATAAACATATTTGTCAATGTCAACCGTTAAATATTGATTACATATGCTATACATCCTAATGACCTGGATACTAGTATTTTGGTCATTTTAAACCCAATAATAAATAACACACTTTATTGAATTGTAAAAGACTATCAAAAAATGATATACGGCGCTTTGGTGCGACTAATTATCTGTTTCGCCGATCTCGTCAATCATTTTATTTTATCGTCTAAGTAGTAGTCTGTTTATAGCCAACTGTGTAAGATACATACGTACGCCTGGAAGAGTTGTTAAAAGCATCAACTTACTAGTATTTTTATTTCTATAAAAGGGCCAGAGGGTGAAGCTCGCCCTGCCGTAAAGAAACTATACAGAGGGTCAATGGTCGACACGCCCTGAAGGGTGGCCGTGGTGACTATTTGATATTTTGTCAGTTGCGTTTTACTTCAATTTGCTGTTGATATAAGCTGAGATATTAAGCTTTGATCATCTGGTTATGATTTTATTTTAAATATACAAATGACGATTTTAACAAATGACAAGTTTTTATCGCATTTACAAGGTCACATCGAGTTAAATACTACCTACAAAGGAAGCGTAAACTACAAATTATACATTCCAGATTATATACTGATAACTACTAACACTGCGAACAAAACAAATACAAGCAAACAAGACGGCATTTTGTTAATTTACTTATGGCATTCTATTACTTTACTTATAGCACTTTGTTACTTTGTATTTATTATAATCTATCTATACACATGTGTTATCGGCACAAAGTAAACTTCAATCATGATTCACATAGATTATTACTCTTGATGACCTAACCTCAAATCTTACGGATATTAATACTTACGTAACACCCTTGATTCAAACACGTTAGTACAACCTTAGTCTAATAGAAAGCACATGATCACAGTGATGCTTCCGTGCTCAAAGCTTAGATAGACGGCTTAACCGACTTTCATGCGCTGAAACTATTACCAACACAAAATTTGAGTTAGTAGACAACATCACCCAATAACACCCATTTTTTTTATTATACAAACGCGTGTCACATTTAAACTACATTAAAAAAAATATATGAACAGTAGGTGAGGTATAGCATCGTGATCCTGATCGTCATTTGATTTAAAATGAATTAATGGACTTCCTTGTAAGGTATTTCCGGGGCGCTATGACATGGGGCTCTTCAAGAAAGGTTCAAAAAGTGCTCTCCTCCAAAGCCGGCAGCACACTGACAACTCCTTGGATGTTGCAATGTTACAAGTGTCCATAGACGACATCAAATAATGTAAACGCAAAATGGATGTTAAGTGTACAATTATGTAATCTGTAGCAGCCATTGTGCTATATGATATAATATTATGGCATTTAATCAGAATTTTAATGTGATATGAACGTGTCGTAACGTTTTACAGATCTTAAACATAGTTCAATCCCGGTGTTATTAACTAATAACACCAGGATTTCCAATGTTATTGCAGGACATTCACTAAATAAAGAACTTTACATTAAATGAATAATGTGTAGAAATTTAGCATAAAAAAATTGCTATGCAAAAAGCGGTCTTATCATTATCGAATTAACAGCAAATATTTTTTTATTGTTTTTAAGGTACTTCATTGTTCATGTTAGTGTTTTATTTTAGTGTAATTTTATGTAATAGTAATGAAGGAATATACTGCACAAATTAAAATTATGGCCGTTGTAGTGTTACGCTGGCAGACCGTTTGTGCTCATCTAGTCATTTACATGCGTTTTCACTTTTCTTTCTATTTTAGGAGCAGTGTAGATAGATAGCTGTTCCATGTGTTTCGATTTCTAAGCGCTTTACGCTTTATTTGTAAACCAAATTATGGTGTGGCAACATTTGTATGGCCTGCAATTGCTCCGCGCTTCCATATTTAAAGCTGTCACATTTACCGTAGGGTCGGAATGATGCTCATGTTCTTCTTCATACAATTCTTGATCTAATTTTATACATTCCTAATGATGTAATAAAAAGGCTTTTAAGTTATTATTCTGTTTGTTTTGTATCGACAACTTGGTTATTACCAATAGCATGCAAAACTAAATACTGGAGCAGAAGAAAATAGGTCTTCGCATTTGATTCACGAATGGCCGAGAACTTGATACAGTTGGCACGTAAACTAAATAAAAAATATTGAGTGTATTTTTTGCGACCCTTATTCTATTATTCCTCCTTTTAACGTTATTTTATAGTTGAGAGCCTTCCAAGGCGAGCTTTAATATTTTAAGACGAATAAGACAATTATTATAGCAAAAGTTACAGGTTACACAGTATGCTTAAATTTTATTGTCTTATTAATTAGCACATATTTCAAATTAACTAGTTTTTACGGTGTTAACCATCAGCCGTCTTCCTGTAAATTAAAATTACGTTTTTATTGTTGTCTGCTAAAATAAGTAACGATAACAATGATTATCTCATTAATATACTTAATACTGTAATAATTATTATTACTGTACTATTATTATTATTACTTTCCATCAGGTGAGATTGTGGTCAAATGCTGGCCGTTTATAAATAAATGAAAAAAAGGAACTATTATAATTAGTAGACAGAGCATATATGTATATATTACTATGTAGTTATCTATGGTCTAAAACATAATCACCTTCTATATTGAAGTTCCAAAAATTGCTGGTCGCTTCTAATGAATCTTACAGGCTAATGTTTAATGGCCCCTAAACCATTTTTGAACCGTGAATAACGCTGTAAGTACTGTAGTACCTACTGTTGTAACAGTGGAATAATATTTTGTCGGCTTGACATAATTGGATTTTTCATAGACGCTCTAATGATTTCGACGAAAATTATAGACTGCGAGTTTTTGGGTCATACTCATAGACAATAAATTATAAGTTATGTAACAAAGACTGAAATATAATTCCATTTTAATTCGAAACTCCAATAAGAATTAAACTAGACTTATCTTAATGTATCGGTTATTATTTCGTATCGAGAGTAACAACACTCGTCCCGCGGCCCGGATAAGGATCCAGTTTGCAGGGGCTTACCTATAACATTCGGTTTTACTGCGATTAAATAAACACATATGACGCTATCTCAGAGCAATATAAACAATGCAGTGACTTGCTTTATACAGTAAATTGCACCAGGATATACGTAATTAGCAGATGACCTTTTTATTTGGAAAGGATTATGTTTAATTAAAATCGCATTTAGGCGTTTGCTAATGACTTTACAATTCATGTTTTTGTAAATTTTGACGTAGTCACCGTGACTTTTTTTGATTTAACGAAATAAAAAAATTATGTTGTTGAACATGGTTGAACATAACTGTTATAGTCTAGCTTATGTCTGCGGCTTAGCTTGCAGAGACGTCGAATCTACAAAAAACAATAAAGGCACGTGTTTTTTTAATTATTTAATAATATCTTGGGACACCCTGACAGACGACCATCTGATCCTAAACTAGGGAAAGCGTGTAGGTACTATGACGCGACTATTGATAATTTACATATACACATACATACATCCCTAATACATACAAACCATTAAGCTTCTTACTGTACGGCTACAAGAAAGTTACGATCAACAGACTTCATTACTTTGCCGCCATATTTATTTTCAAATAGGTTATAATATGATACTGTCCCTATTTCAAAATATAAATTAGATATGTGCATGTTAAAGCGTTTGATAGGTGCAAAGTTTTTGCACGTTGCTGAATTATAATTGCAATTCCTGAAATATTTATATCAACCTCGTGTTCCCGCAATTGCGCCGAGCGGCCGCGCGACATTGTGTCTTCAGAACAATCGCGACTGTGTTTCTGGCCTCTTGAGTAATAACTTCGTATTAGCGCTAGCGGTTTACTGTAAATTATTATACTGAGGCAAGTCACGTGTGTATTACAAAATATTTTAGGAAATTTAATAACCGCCTTCATTGTTCACCCACTTAATATTAAACCTGACTTGACTTGTCTTTACGTAATATTAAATCAGTATTTGGCTGCTATTTTAAGAAAATCGAGAAAACTATTAGTAATATTCTACAGTTCGTTTTGCATGATCTTCGCTTTTTAAGCGGTTTTCATATCCTACGTCCTGATAATAAAATTTGCGTGTAATAATTTTAGGGCAGCAAATTATTATGACCCTAAAAATTAAATACGCATCTCTAAGTTTTTAATCAATCAGGGCAAACGCTTAATCGTCTACATACGTACTGGACATATCTAACAAAAGCCATTTATTTTTATAAAAAAAAAAAATCAGAAATAAACATTGAATCATCGCACACAGCCAATACATTTATGCAGCAGATAAACGGTGCTGCCAGAGCATTTTCTTGTATGTATTTCCGTCCAGTCATACGCTGTAAGCGCTGCAAAATAAATATAAACGGTGAATAGCTGGTTCATTGAATTATTCCATTTCGTGGTGTATGATATGTGACTAATAAAATGAAGTTTGTCTTTTGTTGTAATAGCGAAACGAGGATAAGCTTTTTATGACGTTTTGTGCCTGTTAACCATCTCATAAGTCCCCTAACATTTTATCATTGATAGACCCTACGATAGATTTCCTGTAGGAAAGCCGTCCAATATCATAGATGCATTTTTATATCTGAATAAGGTACGATGTTCGAAATTACTGAGGAGTGCGCCGATGTGAGGACATCGGCGCATAAAAACGCATGCGTCCATCCTTCGCGGTTATCTTAGAGGTATGGTGAGTTATATTAATTCTTTTCTGCTACCACTGATATCGCCACTTAGTAAAATAAAATAAGTTTTACTGCTTGTTTAAGTCATAAATTGTCAAGAAAACATGAGTGATGATAAGTGAATGTTATTAATTTAAATTATTTAAAGATAACTAAATACAAATATCTTTTTATAACCAGTTACAATGTGTTTTTGAACCGTCACGCCGCAACAGGGCCTAGCATGGAGTTTTAATATTTGGTTTTTTGTATAATATAGGATATAGACAATCGAATCTTCGTGATGACGCTAGATTGCTCTCTCTTTCTCTATATATTTTGTTTTTTTCGCACAGTGCACAGTGCTGCAGTAGTCGGCGAACAGCAGATGCCTGCTTTCAGTCCCCCTCTTAGCAAAACGAGTAAAAAATTTCAAAAACGGGCATGAAAATTAATTGGCGACGCGTGCTTTGATCTCGTCGACGTAGTATTAAAAAGTTTGTTTCAATAAAATTACATTATGATTCGATTCTAATTATTCGTCACGATTCGTTTTAAAATGATTTAATTTTAAACCAACAAATACCAACAACGACGAATAC
>DWUN01002809.1:0-13095 GCA_018249975.1 Passova gellias
TTTTTTACTCCTTCGGTTACATTATTGTTGTTTTAATAAGGATCCTTGTTTTTTTCTGTAATTAATATAGCCTATATTGATCAGTGATAATGTAGCAATCAAATGGTGAAAGAATTTTTGAAATCGGTCCAGTTACAAATAATACGTTACATACATACACACATGCAAATCTTTCCTCTTTATAATATTAGTATAGATATAGAAAAAGTGAAATATCACTCGTTATAGCACTGACGTAAAATATCCTGAGGAAACCAGCTCACCTTAGAGTCTTCCATAATGTCCTGAGTTATTTGAACACTGCCAATCCGCATTTGGTCAGCGTAGAGATAACCAGCTGTGGAACAATAAAGTGGCAAAAAACACAGGCTTTCAGAGAGCCATTCATCACAGCCCGTTAATACTTCACAGGGTAAGTCAGGTCGAACGCTTGCGCTGGCAAATGTAATATGTACAATTCCTTTACAATTCCCTCGCCGATCACCAACTGCATTAGCTACCAATTTCTGTTATAGGAACTGCTTCAGACATTTCCACCGCTTACCTTGTCTATATAGAACGTTAACAACAGTTTGAAAATGCAATTTCTATTTACCACAAAGCTCATCGTTTGACTGGTCCATTAGTTCAGTGTTTAATAATCCTAACTGTGCCGGGGGCCGTGCGTTCGATTCCGAATCAGGGGATATATTTGTATGATGGGCACGAGAGCTGGTTCTTTGATTTTGGGTAATATCTATGGGATTTTGGTTAATATCTACAAGTATGTGCTTAGACAAAAACAAAACAAAGAGTGCAGGTCAATGACCTTTATATTCCACCAATTCAGTCAGCCGCTCCCTACGTTCCTTGTTCGTTAACTGTATACACGAATCAGAACGGTACACAGGCTGCGTTGAACTAATCAGATGTGTCAATTTGCGCGCGTCTATCTCATTAAGCATGCCGGACTTGAGCAGTGCGAGCCGTCACGGAATTATATGAACGTCACTAAATGTCATGATACAACAACGCGCCAGATCCCTAGAGGGGCAGGCAGAAAGCATCGAGTGTCAAATACCTCTGTACTTGAAAACGTGACGCGCTCCGTCTACGTTCATCACTCTCTTCATGGATACACGCCGGTTTCGGAGACTCTTGACTCCTCCGTCAGAAGTCATGTGTGACAGTGTGGCATGTCACCTGCCGTAGCCTCACCTAGTGGGTTATGCGGAAGACCAGCGCTGGTTGTTCCTGGGACAACCAGCACGATGCTGAGCGGAGCCCATTTCGTGACGTTTTTTTTTTTTTCATAATATTGTTTTTTGTATTGTGTATGTTCTGTTCGTAAATCATCACGAATAAAATTTCTTTTTTCTTTCTTTCTTTCTTTCAAACTTCTCTGTCATTCGATCGTAAAGTAACGTCACCGCCACGGGGCCGCACCGACCACGAAATTGAACATTTATGAAAAGATCGAAATGTCCGCACTTTTTTCCGCCTGGCTTTCGGAAGATAGTTCCTCGGGCTCCCGAGAGAGAGAACGCCGATAAAACGATCCCTCTAATTGTCAGCTACCTGCAACTGCTGAAATATAAGTGGTTCGCTGTAAATACAATCAATAGTGCATTATTGAGAAAGACAAAAATACATAGTTGCGATCGCGTCATCTTGCTTTGTTACCTCTATGACATGAACCATTTTGCTGTAACGCAGTTAACTTGAAACACACAGCAAACTCTCTTTGAACCCTTACCATCGTTCTTCTAAATTACTAGCATTTATAGTCTAGCTATGAATTACTATTGACTAGAATATAATTAAGTCTTATTCTTATAGTCCTATCTTAAGATAGGACTTAAATTAATACTAGCTGAACGTCTTATTGAAAATCAAGATTAGCCGGAATTACGGTCCGTATTCCTGGCGTTGTAATTGGTTGTCCAATTAGGAAATAGGACAATGTTCAAAGGCAGCAATGACCGATGCCGACTGCGGCTCGCTTGTTACTATCTTAATACAAATAAGAGGCAACCCAAGGGGTACTTGTCAGCGGTTGTAATAAAACAGAGATACGGGGTCTTCACTTCCAAGGTCAGGTCTAATACGAAGAATTCTAAAATTGCTAGCTTAATTTACTTATTGTCATACAAACATTTTTTTTATTAACCAAATTTTTATTATTATTAATGCACGGGTGTGTTTGTTCGCCTGTTCGTTTGTTCTTCAAGTCAAAACAGAGAAGCGGATCGATATGATTTTTGGTATGGAGATAGCTGAAGGGCTGGAGAATGACAGGCTTTTTGCGTAAAAATATTTCATTTTTACTGGAAAACATTATTTAATCAAATAAGCTCTGTATATGGTGGTACGGGCGCAATAATCTTATGATTTGTGAATAAAATAAATTACATATTTTAACAACGCAGGCCAAGCCGCGGGTAACAGCTAGAATAAATTTGTTTCATCTCATATAAATATCGGATAAGAATTCTATTCTAATTTTGGTAAAACAGTAAATATTTGAACCCAAAAATTTAATAAAAGATCAAATAGTTGGCGACTTGCCTGGAGAGCGCGGCGTAGAATTTGCAAGATAAGTTCTCAACTATTGCCGGCGGCAGGTGGCCGGTATCGACAACATTTTTTACTGTTTCCAATACGAGTTAGTTAATTTAATCCGCTGTTACTGGTGTGTTTTTATTTAGTTAAAAAAAATACTATGGCTTAAATCTCTCTCACTATGAGAGAAGACCCGGTCCAGCATGGGACCAATAAGAGTGGAAAAAAAATTGTATTGTATAAAAATTTCCAATATGTATAGTGTTGTATAAAAGCTCTACCGTAAAGCAAATGTTATAAAAAAATATTTGTTTCAGATAAAATGGTTTCCTTGTCCATTCACGTGTGTATTAGAGACCGTAAGAGTAGAAACGCGTTACTAACCTTTACTAGTACGGATAATTACTAATACTGACTACACTTTTACTATGATACACTTAGCTAGTTTAACTACTATGTTACTAACACTCCTATTCCTGCTGTCTCATAAGTAGTGAATATTTATCAACCATCATTGGAAAAAAACCTCGATTGAATTTATAGAAATATCCTGGATGCATTTTATGCTGGTTTTTATTATTTTCTTAATATCATGATACCAACAGTGTGCATCGAGATGGAAACTCAACCGTGTACTCTGCTTTACCCCACTCTATTTCAACACCAAACCTATTTTACAACAGTAAAGAAATCAATCGACGCTCAATTTCCGGCCCTCAATTAAGGTCAAAGGTTACAGCAATCTGTCTTCTTCAAATCCATTTACCCCTTCTATATATTAACCCTTTTTCATACAACCCCTAACATTCATCTCAGTGGCTCGCCCTTTATTCATTAATAGCACAATAAATGCCTTTGTCAGGTGCCAGCAGGATAATGATAAATAATGATAAAACAGTATTTTATTGATTTATGGATCTTCCGCAACAATTCATTACTGCTGCTTTATTGAGTATAGTTTATGGAAAGAAAGTTTTTGTTCTAACAGATATAACATACGAAAAACACACAATCATTACGTGTTACGTAAACGTGAAGTACTGGCAACACCAGAACTGTTTGATCTCGAGTCCTCACTAAGCAAAGCTTCCAACGATCTTTTTAACAATTTTAAGTCTTTTTGTTTTTCAATCTTGCGGTACAGTCTCGAAGGGGCCGTGGAGAGTAATTTCAAAGGTTCGCTAACCAATTTATAATTGATTCGGTCTCTTACTTGTTTTCGATGCCCCGGCGTTATATCACAAAAATGGATACATAATATGACTCGGAATATCTTTGTCTATAATTCTCGAATAGCCTGTTATATCGCCCAAATTATCTAAACGTGATATTAAAAAGGAAAACTCTATTACATTAACGAGCACACCTAAAAGACTATCTAGAAGATAAAGAAACAAAAGAAGCTGACAATTAATCGAAGAAACCATTAAATAGTGAAACTGTAGACGTCCAGGTCGGACGTGTTCAAAAAAATAATGATGACTTACAATTTTGACAAAGAGCAAAAAAATCGAAAAACCTTTAATGACGACTGCTTTACATTTTCTTGTACTGGAAAATGACACCTCCAGCTGTATATTGGATTAGCTTGTAACAATCGGGCTCATGGAAAATATACTGATGACCGGTCGACATCAGCGGCCTACAAATATGATCTCTGTCGTTATTGAAGTTTGATTTACAGATAATTAATGCTAGTTAGAATAACCTCCTTCTCTGTAGGGATTTACCCAATATTTGGCGTGAAAACCCACGTACTAAGGGTTTGGCTTATCATCTAAAATTACAAATGTTATTTATTGAATTACTTAGTTGTATAATTTATCATGCATTAAATTAGTTGCTTACAATTCCTGCTTTTTAAATGTTCTGTTATATAGACTACGTAATACTTATAAATATAGATTTCTTTTATGTAAATATGTATTTAATATTTTAGTATATAGTTTATTAAATTAGTGATCACTAAAGTCCATAGGACAGGCTGCTGGCTACATTGGGATCAGACTGCCTTAATTAGATTTGGCCCAACATATTATTACTATTATAAATGTAGAGCACGGTAATATCGCGAGCTAAACACACGAAGAGAGATCATGTTGTATAAAATATGAAGCAACAAATGCAAAGCAAACGCGGTGAGTAAAGTGCTCCCCGGGAGGCCTCGGCTGAGACGCGTACGTTTCTTCAATTATTCTCTTTAATTTAAGCTAACAAGCTCCGCACTCCAGCAGTCACGGCGTCTACATGATAGTATGCATGGAACGTGACGCGGTTCCCCGCATTCAAAGCTTTTAAGCTTTTTCTTAGATTGTATAGAAGCGTACACAATAATGTCCTTTTGTGAATATTATACGTATTATCTGATTTCTTTTACCATATTATTTTTAGTTGTAATCCCCTAAGTCCGGGGATTCGAAACCAGCCCGCCGGCCGTTTTAAAGCCGCGTTCTTATTATGACACTCGAATCGCATCCACAAACAAAATATTGGAAAATAGATAAATGCTGCAGTGGATGTGGAGTTTTATAACTATTTTTATAAATCAAAAATATGTTAAAAAGCTGAAAGGTATACTCTACCAATTATGCAGCATTTACTTAAGTGTATTGGACTCGTTACTGGAAGGTAAATGAGGTCAAACTTAAGTTGTTTTCTACTAGCCATTAAGGAGTTCCACTATCCGTCTCGTGACTTAATGTTCATAGCATCTCAATGGACTCGTTTTATTACACTGTCACCAGAACTATATAAAACGCTGAGATTCACGACTGTAAAATAAAAATGCTATTAATTTAACTTAGATTCCGTTACGCTATTGGCAACAAGACAATAAGCGGTCTACAAGTGGTAGCACTAACGATTAAAAAACGCCGGGAGCTTATCATGTCTTTTTAACATTTTGCCATTAAATGAAATTAATTTAATAACAGTAACTAAATATGTAGAGTCGTATAAACATATTTGTAAGCACAGAGATATTTGGCGCTCGGTGCTTTCTGCATACCCCGTTAGGGACCTGACGTGATGGTATGTTGTTGTTGTTCTTATAAACATATTTATTTTGCGATAACTGGAAGCTATAAATGAATTTGCTAATCGCAAATAACAACAGCAATAACGAATTCGAATATAAATATATATATTCTTGAACGAGGTAAATATAGCTACCGGCTACCACTTTTTTCAAAACTACACCATCTATTGATACGGCGTCCTGAAACATATTTGTAATACCTTTTTCTCCTTGCAACATTCCTTGGAAGAATTAATTTGTAAAAAACATTTTCACTTTTCCACTCGGGACCATTTCTTTTCAAAACAATTCTTAAGGCTTTTCTGCCGTGTCAAATCAAGAAGCTTCTACTAAACACCTCCCGAGCTCCTTTTCAAATCTCTTGTTCAGCTTAAATGCGGTTTGTAAATATGTTTTCCCGGATTTGTGAGATTTTATGCAATCTCTTATGTTTGCCAACTTCACTGGAACAACTTTGTGGACAAGTAAAGGCAATGTCAACTTAGTTGTAATACTCCAAATGTGCTCTATGTGTGTGTATTATATCCAAGTGTTGCTATGTATATTAACCAATAGTTAATTTTCAGTAAGATTAACTGAAAGCCAATTTTCAGTAAGATTTTAAATTTAGGATGTTTTAAGCTTGTGTACAAGTTAGGTTTAGTTTAATTTGTTGTATAGAAAGACCATTTTTTAATAATTAATTATAGTTAATTTCCATCAACAATCACATTAGCCATTTCCAGTAGTTGAACAATTGAAGGGTTTAAAAAACTACTGAATAAATATACTGATATACTAGTACACGGATCTCCAACTACTGTGCCAAGAGGGCAGTTGAATGTCCGTTTGGTACCTCAACAATCTACAATATAACAGTTCTGGTTAAGGTTTTAATACTATCCGTCTTGTTCTGTCTCCCGCTGTTCTGTCCCCTGGCCCGTCGCCAAAGCATGGAGCAGAGACGGATCGCGCTACAAAATTTTCCAAATATCGTACAACTTCCGTGGCACCTAGAAAGCTCGATCGTTCTTCTGTCGTAGCCCGTTTCCTGTTTTCTATCTCAAAGCTTTCGGTGAACATATCTGAAAATTACTCGCAAATAGAACTCCGTATTCTGGCATTTTTTAAAAGATTTTTGTTGACTACCGAAAGTATGAGTGGAATGAATTTCTTTATATTCTATTAAATATATATATATATTATTAAAGCGCTGATGCACTTTGTTTGGTTAACTGCAAGACCGAGTCTCCTCTATATGAGCATTATATAGTTTGCAGTTTATCAGCTGCTTGATTGGCACAAGTTTTACCCAGTTTAGTGTCAGACGCCCGTAAGTGGAGATTTCCCAAGATATGAGGTATCGTTAATATTACTCACTCCCATATATACATATTCGTATTCCCCGCAAGTGAGGAAGTAGGGAATACTTTATCACCTTGACGGCACTCCAGCTTGAATTGGCAAAGATAAAGGTTCATGGTAATCCTGTCTATCGGAAGTTATTCGACCGTCGAAGCCTTTGACAGGATTCGACGGCTGCTACCTACAGATAACCGGAAATCATTGGTTAACCCTTCAAGTATATAACTAGATGTATATGAATGCCTATAATTCTAATATAATATTTACAACTGTAATTATAGTTGAAAAGAAGCCTCCGTAGGTAGACATGGAATTCTAAATTTAAATAAATTCGATATTTAATATACGTATACGTATTAGACATATTATACTTACCATTATTGTTGTAGTTATTGACTTGCGCTTTCATATATGTCCAGCTTATCTTTCTTGTCTCTACTCTGTGAACAACATAAGGCGCCATATTGCATCTTAAAACTAAATAAAGTTTCTGCTATTTTCTCAAATAAAATTGCGTGTTTCCATCAAAGCTCAACAATTATAATAATTATGAAGACATTTATATTACGTTCCGACGGAAAACAAAGAAATGTGCTGTACAAACGTTTGTCGTGATGGGAATCAAACCCGCGGCCTTCAGCCTAGCAGTGCGCTTTAACCTATAGACGAAGAGGCTAGACAAATTACAGATACGATTGCAACATCTGTGCACTTTTAAAATCCAATCGCCGTTGTGAAACACGCTCGCATCTATATAAAAGGGACACGCTAATTAGTGATATTGAATTGGTATTGAATACAATACACATCGATCAAGATTATGTATTAATAGTCTTCGAGCAGCAAAGCTTTCTGCGAACGAGACCTCTGTGTTCCATTCGCCGAAGCTCCCTTTGGTAACAGATGTGATATTGACGCTACTACCCAGAAACGTATTGAATACATAGTCACGAATGCATTGTAACAATGAAACATGTCCCTACGGAGTTCCATATATATCGGCGTGTTTTGATTTGTGTCAGATTAACATTAATACATTTGCCTGGATACCAAACATCTGTATAACTAATACACATAAGCCCACAGGGGTATTCATAGGAAGGATTAACTCACACGTCCAACAGTATGGTACAATTGTTTGAACCGCTTTGAACTCCCACTCCGGCCGATCCCGACCCCACCCAGCTTAACGCTTCCACACTATTTTTGTCAAGCACTCTCATCACTACGTCCCAGAACCCAATTACGACAACAATGAACACTAATCGCAAGCTCGAACTTTTTTCCAACCGATCCAACGTCAAGATAATTTCGGTCAGAAGTTTCCGTATAATGACTGGAACGTAAACAATATGGAAGTAATTACTTCACTCTCAACAGAATATAAACAACTTCCCATTGAACAGCGAAGCAATTAGGATTAGCGAGCTCTGGTCATCCGCACATTGTGTGTGCCGAAGAGTCATGTTTGGCCGATTCCGATATTAAAAGATGATAGAGTTTTTTTATTGATTTTTTGCACACAATATGTACCACGTCACTGGTGGACCTGTTGCTGCAGTGGTTTATATTGCTGAGTGTTAAGTCGCATATTCTTAGTTCGATTCTTATCCAGGCAAATTTGTTTAATGAGCATTCCTGAATGTATTGTATCGATTTCTATATATCTAAGTGTCTATTCTATATATCTAAGTATCTATTCTATATATCTAAGTATCTAAGTATCTATTACGTATAAGTTTGTATTTTAAAAAAAGTATTATAGGTCGTTATATATTACACAGCGCATGCTCCGCCTACTATGAGATCATGTACATAGACATTGTAAATTAACAAGCTACTTTAAGTAACCAAATTTGATAACAATAATCGCATAAAAAGAAAATATAATATATATAAGTTTTTATTTATTTGTTTGTTTGTATTAATATATATATGTATATATACATATATAGACACGAACCTTCTTTAGATTATTCTAGACTATTTGTCTATGCAAATACGAGTATATTGTGGAGTCAATCTATCTAACGAGTCCCTTTGGGAAGTCCTATGTCCAGCGGGCACCAGTTGCCGGGCGGGACTGTTGCCCCTACCCACCGCTGGACTGACAGAGCGATGTTACACAGTGCAACACTAATTTAGAACATGTTGTTTTAATTACGCCTAAAATAATATGTATACTACGTCGTCGGTCGGTGTTAGGAAATACGTAAACGTTTGTTTTGTCGAAGTTTACAAGCCGTTGAAAGCCAATTAAAACGGTCAGCGAAATGAAACAGTACGCCTCGATTTGCTCACTTAAGATTATGTTTATTTATGGTCGCCATTTAAGCGAATAACTATGAACGTTTCAAATCTCTAATGAATTACGAATTCGCTTGAAGGATTTGTTAACTACATACACCGATTTTAAGCCGTTTAGAAACGGGCAAGTGTAATAATAATAATAATAAGGACGCCCTCCACCCGAGCTCTCGAAGTAAACCGTCAATATTATCGTGTGCGTATTTATTCTACACTCTTTGATATTCCTCTCTTGTGTCTGTCGCGTTAGATCAATATTACGTACCCATCTGCTCCCATTCCTGTACACAAATATATATTATCTCCTGTAAATAAACTGGAGTTGCGTAATAAGGACATTACATTATATAAAAAGTTGTTTGCCGTTATTAACAAACGTATTCACGTTGCGAGGTGGGTATCCGGTTGCCGTATTTTAGTAATGCTAGTCATATATTGTTAATGCGGGACCGAAATAGGCTTACATTAATATCATACAGAATAATGAGATTCTTAAAATTATACCTAAAGAGGATTCTGTGTTTAAATAGTATACAGATACAAAGCACCTCATGTTTTACTAATAAGTGATTTTAATAAGTAATGTTTGGTATACATTTTTTGTTACCTAAATGTTTATAAATAATTATCATCAGCATACACCCGTTCCCTACTATTTTCTTCTGAAAAAGAGAAACGTTAAGGGCATAGTCCGACGCTGGCTGTGCATTACCATACTTCACATACCTTAGATTATTAAAGAAAACTCTCAAGTCATCTGTGATACGGTGGAAACGATAGACAGTTTTTTGTCAATCGACAGCTAGCAGTATTTGTTTAACATAAGAACCGTAACGAAGGAGCAGGCGGCTGATTCCAAACTAGGCAACTAGATGCATACATAATATATGCATGTATACATAAATACACATTATATAATACTTATATAGATATTTTATTGCACCCAGATACAGAACACACAATTGTGCTCATCACACAAATGTTTATCCTCAGTGGGAATCGAACCTGCGACCTCTAGTTTTGTAGTGAGGTTCTCTAACCACAAGGCCCGTCAAATGCTATATATGTAGGTATGTTCTTTGTAACAAGGGCATGTTAAAAATAGAGAATGTTTTTATACATGTCGGTACCTACATAGTTGCATATATCACAGGAACCCAGGCTATTTGAATTCATGTTACTACGTAATCCAGAGGCTTCACGGCAAACGTTTAATGAAATGAAAAGCTTCCTAAAGCCGATTATTTCAGAACTTTGTCAAAGCATCATTAATTTAACTCTGTAATAAAAGCTACTTGTCTGCTTCGACGATTTCAGCTGAAACTCACCGCAGTTCTTGGCTTTTATATTTTTCGTATTGATCATCATTAAATCGAAAACTGTTCGAGGTACCGCTATAACTAGGACTCTTTTATAAACTCTATTTTTTTCAATTATCCAAATCTCTGGATAAAACTTGCTAGTCATTGTCTAAATGAAACCGTCAATTGTTTCTACTGTGAAGTTCTTCTCTTTATTGATATATTCTGCCAGGGGCGAGGCGATATTTCGATAATTACACGAGAAGTATTTAGATCATTGGTCTTTGTGAATATTCCATTCAGCATCTGTCACAGAAAGTATTATAACAACGGGTATCTGTTGGCGCCTTATCACTTTCTTTTTCATGGTTATTGCGAGTGATAATTAATTTTAAATAAATTAGAAGCACGTAACTTTGAAAAGCCAGAGGTGTCGGTATTCAAACCCAGACTGAAATCCCAAACACTAAGCGATCACTGCTGATAATATGGAATAATAGAAATGGAATACAAATATCAATATGCTTCGGTACACTTATCAACTCCTTGAATCGAAATGACACGTCTGCCCAGCTATATAGGGTAATGTTGCTATCATGGGCGGTAAAATATGCCTGTCGACATCTGTGATTCAAGAAATATTTATAACGCTCGCCGCACACTACGCAAATAAAAAATCTACTTAAAACATATTACATCAAGAGTATACCTGGAACAGAAAAGATGTAGTGTGAAGATAATGACCAACAATAAAGATTGGATAGATGGATGGACAGTTAAATTTGACCGTTAGAAGGTCCAGTGCCTAAGACGGCTTGTCTTTGATGAAAGTATGTATAAGATGCGAAAGAAGTTTATCAAAATCGTACCCCGTAGACATTTTTAGTTTCTGCTTACCCCTAACACAAATAGGCGTCACGGTATATATACATGTATGCAGAAAATTTGAAAAGAAAATCGAAATTTAAACAATTTGCTTAGAATTTATACAAAAAAATCCTCACAAAAATTATTTTGTACTTTCGCATTTATTAATTTATATGTTGTAATTGACAGGACCTAGCAAACACTGTACTTAACAATAACTTACACAATGTCGTGAATTAACTGAAGCTAACATGAATTTACCTTGTTACCGGCGCTTACTTCTAGTTACCTTACGTGCCTGTCACCACGCTGTACTAGCACGCAACTTAATGATTTAGCGAAATATAATATATTCCTATATATATAAACAGGAAAGGTGACTGACCGGCTGAGTAAGCCAGAAATCAAAGCACAGCCGAAACTACTGTACCGGAAATCGTATAATTTTGGCAAATACATTCTTTATGTAGCGTAAGGGAGACCTAAGAAATACTAACTAGGGAGAACTAAGAACTGTAGTGGTAAAGTGGGGGTAGAAAGGTGTTCATTTATTGCTTTTTGATCATTCATTTGTGTGCGAGAAAAGCCACGGATGAAATCTAGTGGATAATAAATCAATTTGGAAACCGATCGGCTTATGAAATTCAGACTTCAGTGACTAGTCAGTAACTATTGAAGTTGAAACATGAAACTCCTGCCGACATTTCACGGTGCTCGAGTGAAAGATAATGATAAACATATTTAGATAGATGGCTGCGAACGAGACATATTAACTCATTGGTTTATTGGTTTGCGAGCCTGGCCGCTCCACTGATGGTCGTAGTTGCGATTCTCACCCAGAACGAACATCTGCTTGTTCTGTCTGGATGTTATAAAAATGTCTATTTAATTATAATACAGTGTTATGTTTTATGTTCTTTAGCTGTCCGGTTACCATAAAACACGATTTGACCGAATTACTGTTATTAATAAGTATAGATCCAGGTGACGTATCTGTGCGATATCCACTGCACCTACGTGCCAGATCATTTTTAATTTTCCAAATCGAATCCTACATTAGCACTTTACTTTGTTATCTAAAGACTATAGAATAGATTTTGTTTGTAATCATTCCAATTTTATTTACTGCCTTACAAATATTTCGCTTGTCGTTGTTAGCTTGTGGTCGAATAATGTACACTATTTTCCTTGTACATAATTCATCATTCCGTAAGCTTAAGTGGAGAGCCGTACAAAGGAATTCCATCAAAAATATACAAATTCCTAATCATAACTGCGTCCCAACAGCGAGCTTCGTGGAATTATTAATTATGGACATATTTTCGTGAAAGAATTTAATATGGGTGTGAAAACACAATTTTTTTCGGTTACTAGATATAACTTCAAGGTACAGTTTATCATATGTTCTTCTGTTCAAGGTTTTAATTTAATCGACAAACCGATGTACCTAAAAGTACACACATAGTCAGGAGTATTCATGAAAGCTCACCAGTTTTTACTATAAGCTAGTGTTGAAAGTTCAACTCATGAAAATATGAATATATATCGAGCTTTATTAAAAAGAACATAAGAGTAGATACAGCATATTTTAGCCGTAAGTCGATGTTCCATTTCCGAGTCTACCCACACTTCTTGTAAACGGAAAACCACATATTTACTGCCAACGAAGCACTTTTAATAATGGGTTTTTTTCGCTTA
>DWUN01002810.1:0-13093 GCA_018249975.1 Passova gellias
CAGTGTTAGATAGCTCATTTATCGAGGAAGGCTCTAGGCTATATAACATCACGCTAAGATGAATAGGAGAGGCGCAGCAATAAAAAATAATTTATATGGCAGAACAACGTTTGCCAAGTCAACTAGTATGACAATATAAGATTTGGAGAACACAATCAAAATGTCCATTCTATCTAATTATAAAGAGATCTAAGTAAATATTTGTGTAAACTGCCGAATTTTCATCACTCATAGCGCTGGATATGGATATGTTATTTCTCATTTTCGCATGATTCGTCGAAATTAGGGATACCTAGCAACAATTAGATTGTTGTGGAAAGTAATTTTGGCTTTAATACACCTGAATTATTTTGCCTGTTGAATGCAAATTGCATTTATAACGCGAATTAAAATACAAAATACACAATTTCATAGTTAGGTACTTATATTTTCCATTATTCCACATTGTAACTAATTGTTTTACTTTTATATACTAAGGAAGTAACATGGCGGATACTAAGAAATTGTATCTGATTTTTGGACTTAACGGGACATCAATGGCACCCTCCAGTGACCTTGGGCTGCATTTAAGTTCCTCCTGTGTTACCGTCAATTTTAGTTTTCTACTTCTTCTAAGATGTTTATAATTTACTCTATTTCCAGACCGAAGTATTGAACATTTATAAAGTCCGCTTTATTCATTTAGTCTATGTGATGGTGCAACTTCGTAATTCCAAGTCATACCGCAACTTCCGTCGCGGTATATTGAAGTGAATAATTCCAACCTTAATTATAGGAAGGAACTTCCAAAATACCCGAGCCTCATATGCTTAGGTAATTAAAATAAAATATTTTACATTTGTATTGATTAGAAGCCTCAGCAATTTTATAAATAAGTGAATTATTTTATAATAGACACCGTTTCTGTGGTTGTTGGAGAGGTGAGTGTAACATTAAGATAATTATTTTCTACTCTTTGGCCATTAGTTTTGCCTTTAAGGGTTATAAGTCGGGGATGGTTTACGATAGCACTTAGCCTCGTCCCGTGGCATTTCATATTAATATAATGTCCTTTGAGTAATCGCTTTTTAATGTTGTATGCTTTTAGCTATCTAAATAGTCCAAAATATTCACGTTACACCGCTGGGGCTGGTCTTTCTCTAGAGCAAGCATATTCGTACCTACATTTTTAAGACTGCCATTTCTACATTATAAACTCATATAAGTACTTTTAATATAATTCTTGTTACGGTGTATCTAATCACATTAAATCGATGTTTTGCAATTCATTGTACAAAAGATTAGAACAGGTTTGTTTGCTTTTCAATACTGTTCCTAACAATAGCCGCGATGCACGAGTAGTAACAGTGCACATGAAACTCACAGGGTCTATAAAAACAATGCTTGCAGGGCATTGTGTACGTCGAAATCAATTAAGTGTGTAGGATTGGTATGCATTCGGTTTCATGTTTTCGACGTTCCAATTATCTTCGGGTTAACAGCCATGTCATCCGCTTTGCCCGGTTATTAAAATTCGCTCTTGCGTCGGTCCAATAATAATTATTTAACCATTCATTCGTGTATGTCCAATAAAAAGCTCGTTTGTCTCAGTGGATGTTAAACATAGTAAATATTGAAACCCAGCAGTCGCTAAGCATTCAAAGCGAATATTCTCGGTGAGTGGTCTATGTATGGTAAATTAAAATAAAGGGTTTGTTAGTTAAAGTAAAATAACACGTATAATTAATTAAATAAAACAAGACATTAAAATAGGAACTCATTTATTTACACAGATTAATATATTTACATCGTTCAGAGCTCACTGGCTTCTACTTAAAACAAAATGGCAACTTGAGCAAAA
Source organism: Passova gellias (assembly GCA_018249975.1). Classification (NCBI taxonomy): domain Eukaryota; kingdom Metazoa; phylum Arthropoda; class Insecta; order Lepidoptera; family Hesperiidae; genus Passova; species Passova gellias. The sequence continues at coordinate 1,841 of DWUN01002810.1, forward strand.
TTGATCTTAATTACTATTATTATTATGCATTTATTTTAATTATCAACTAATTATTATGACATTACCATATTATACTAGAAGAAAATGAAACTTGATGGTGTGTAAAATTTACGTAGCAACGAATTATTTATTATTGCAAATTGTATCTATGGAATCGTTATTTTTGTTTCTGGAAAACTCACATGTGAAACAAGTCCTTAATGTCTCATGTAAAAATCTTATCTACAAATTAATGTATTAAAAGTTTAACAAACGTGCTGTTATCCAAATTCAAAACTGAGTGTAAATACAAAATAAAGGGTAAGAAAACATAAAGCTATATTGATTCTTACATTATTAACATCTAATATATTAATGCATTTCGAATGAATTAATATGTGCCTAGTTCACATATTACGGAATGTAAATTATTTATATATGCTATTTTTAGAAATGTGGAAATATGAGAACGTGTTTCAAAATTTAATACATAAATATCCGTCCTGAATTTTTCCAATTTTTGCAAAAACATTAATTGTTTGAATTTCTTATTTAAGTAGTGTCGAGGTGCTTCGAATCCATTAACTTGAAATGTAAAAAATCTGTATTGCTTTTGCGAATTTAATTAACCGTATGAATTAACAGACGGTAATTTAAAAAATAAAGATAAGTTATGTATTTATTTAAACATTTAATGCTGATTTTTTTTCTAGAGTCTGAATGGAGATCTAGAATTTTTAATTTTACTGTTTCGTTTGCTATTGACTTTACTGTCTTTCACTTTTAGTAAGCGAAGGTAACCGGCAAATAATTTTCAAACAGATTAAAAAATAATGAGAGGATTGGAGCGATTCGAGCATGGTCGTGAGATCGTTTTCCGCCGTAGAATGAAATATGGACAGCGCAACCGGTCCGTTTTAATATTAATACATTATTATTTATCGACGAAGGTTTCGAAATCAACAGGAAGAATTGCAGGAAGTAATATTTCCTTATAAAATTGAGTGCGGTTTTTACCAAGACAAATGATTCCAAGGAAAAAAGAATTAGACCACGTCTTTGGATTAACAATATAATATCTAGAATTTCATTTCTTTGTACGTCTTATACCTTACCATATATAATAGGCCGAGCCGCAAACGCATTACTTTAATCATAAGCATAATCATATAAAAATAAAAATGAAAAATTGTGACAAAGAATACCATTATATCACATAAGCCCTGCATTAGTAGTCATCGTCATCCATACAATTATCTTCTTTGATAATAATTTGATCGAATAACTCGTAATATTTCCGACGGGAATTCACTAACCTCTATAGATTCAGATCGACATCTGACTCACTATCACTAGAATATCTATGTATTGCTTTATGTATCTCATCTTCAATCTCCATCGCGCTTTGATGTTTTTCGTCAACGGCTAATTTATTGTACGCTCCCTTGACATTTGAATCGTAGTGACTGCCACAACAGCTGTATCCAAATTTTTTGAACAAACCATATAAAATCAAGTACAACGAGAGAAAACTAATAATAAACAATACGACAACCAGAATAACGTTCACCTTGTAGTGCCATTGAGCGTCACTTATTTTTGGTAGGAGCGTATTAGGATAGCAGTAGAATTTAGGTTCAAGGTCAGTAGAATTGAAGAGCTGAGCGTCGTCTAGGCACGACACGCATTGGTTGTCGTGAGGACCCGAGCACGTGGCGCAGGTGTAGTGACATGGGAGACAAATCAGAGGGACTTTATCGGTCTTGTAAGCCTGCGGTTCCATATCCAACGCTTCGACGGCAGTGGGATTCGCGGCGTTTACGCCCTGTCGTTTCATCACAACGGCCAATGGTTCGGGTACGTAAGTGAGATTACGTCTTCTAGAGTTCCTTTCGATTAGCATTTCGCTGGCGTAAGTACCGTCCGGACAACGGTCGTAACACCGGCCGTCGTACAAGTGGCGACCCTTCACGCACTCTAATGGGAAGAGAACAGAAACATTTAAATACAGATATATATATATATATGAAAGACACATTCCGACACCACCCAGCACCGCATCCAGCGTCCATGCAGATTGCGTTCTCTTGCCAGTAGATTGTATGATGCAGAAGATCGCTTCGGTAGAGTCACGAAGTCATTCGCTGATACGATAGATTATGAAACAGGTTTAAGGACAGGGATGGTTTTAATAGAACCTCGTCGCTGATCTCAAATAATTTTGTCCATATTCTATAAATTCGGTATTTCAAAAGAAAAATAATTATTTTTCAAACAAACAGACGCTTTTGTAAAAACCAGTGCATGCACAAGGACAGACGTGCACAAAATTAAATGAAATCAGGAATAAACTGAACAAAACAATTGAGACATGACATAGAAATTGTCTGATGATAGAAAAGATAAAAACTAAAATATTAGTAAGAAGGATGTGTAACGTTTTAAATGAAGCGTGAGTAGAGAAGCGTCGGTTAGAACGTACTAAGAAAACATGTATGAAGCAAAGCAAAGCATGCAATACAAGACAGTATAAGCGATAAAACTTATATAATAATTTTACAATATACGTCAGTTTGATTTCATTACAATTAAATCGTCAATTATATCTAATTCACTTCGGAATCATTGTCATTTATCACAAATTAGATCAGAGACAAGATTCAACGTTCGCGAACGTAAATAAAAATCTACATAAATTTTGTAATAAAAGTCTTTTTTATTATTACATTCCATTCACAATAGTTTCCATTATATACAAATTATTTTTCAACATTTACAGTAATAAATACAATTCATTGGATCGCTACTTAACGCCGACTGTTGAACAATTACACATTACCTACACTGCAAGATCGTTATAAAAATGAGCATTTGAACGATTCATTGGACAGAGCTATCACCGGTGTTCCGAACAGATCGAAACAAGTCAACATGTGCACGATATGTGAAAACGATTAGTTCAATGTAATCGTAAATAATGTTTTTCGCTCAAATCTGTTCCGAACACCGAACGAAGGACCGTCCATCATCGAGACATAGTTGCAAGTGTTTTAACTCGCCGCTGCGTTATTGTGACCTATGTTATTAAGGGAGACTACACACAGTTAGCGTTTAGACAATATTCGACACCAACTTGTCTAAAACTACCAATAAAACAAGTTTTAACTACCAGTCGATGTGAAACCGTGAACGTTCAGTCGTTTTAAAATTTACACGTTTGTGAGCAATTTGTACAAGTCTCCAAATCTTTTTACCGATATATATATATATATTTATATATACCTACTTAATATATATACATTCATATTTCGTACACCTATTATATTATATGGATTAGTAATCACCGTTATGATCACAACCACAATATGCAATTATGTTTTATGTATAATTTATTATGCTTTTATTCACATGAAACTAAGGTATTACGTTTTATTATCTATAGCGGTATCTACTTATGTGACAGACTATTTTAGCTGCATTTTAGCTGCAACATATTTCCGTGTATTTCCTTTTTCTTAATGTAGATTCACGTTTCACCGCTTGATGGTAAGTGGTATATGACCATGGATGCAGTATACTTGTATATAAATATTAACTACATCTTCAAAGTAAGTTAGCTGTACAAGTTTATCTTTCGACTTCCGTGATATCTAACTTGATGTATAAAAATTACATTTCATGAAAATGTTTATAACAAAATACATAATCAAAGTGAAGTTAAATTATTTTTATTTATTTATATTTATTTTTTGTTTGTTTTGGAAAGCATTACAAGGGCAATTTTGAACATTGGCAAGCAGAATTGTAAAACTCAACAGAGTAAGTCAATATTAGGCAGACTGTCTTATTTATGTCTGAATATATAAAAAAATTTTGTAAAGTCTTAAAATATATGAAAAATATAAAATTATTTTGCATGTAGCCTTAACAATGCCCACGGTAGGGAAAATATCAATTTCCAGCAGACGTCTCGTATTCTATACACGTTGTTTGAACACTGTCACATAGATAATACCGCATTAATACACTAAGTGGGTAGGAGGCAACCATTTATCATGTATCCATACAGCTTATTGTAACAGATATGTATGTCTGTATTGAATACATCAATTAAAATCAAAACGTTATGGCGCATTTTCATATGACACAAATTGGTTGTATGATTTTTTACAATGATCAAAATGACATATTTTAAAAATAACAGCGATTTCTGATAACATGAAAATAACGCCAGAATGTTTTACTCACTAATAAACTTTAATTAAGGCTAAATAATGTAACTATCTAAGAATATATTTCATAAATAAACAATATATTAGGAAACCACACGAATATTACGATAAATGCGCTAACATTTGGCATCGTGTTGAGGACTATGTTATTTAGTTAAAACAAAGTAGTTGCCTATCAAACGTAACAGATTAAAATTTCCCTATTGTACCTTGTCGGTTATTGAAAATGTGATTGAAACTTAATATATAAGTTACTCAATATATAGGTTACGCAACAAATAAAAATAGATTAATTAACAATAGGCTGCAACAACAGAGACATGGTTGTTTTATGCAATAAAGTTCCAGTATGAGGATTGTTTTTTTTAGATAATTATAAATTAAATAAATATTTTAAAACTAAGGCTGGGCGATATGTCAGAATAAACAAAGTAACAAAAAATAAGGCTATAAATACACTCTCGCTATGTGAAGTATTCCTCGCACAAAAAATACGACCGTTCTGACGTCACGCGTTGCCGAAAGGCTTTGGCGAGCTTGCAATTTGCCGAGTGTAATTTATTATGAGTGTACTTCGCGTAGTCATGACGGTTTATTTTGTTGCGCCCTTTTTATCCTCCCTCTATTTGGCATAAAAGAGATGTAGTGATAATACTCGACAAATGCAAACCGTCTTTATTATACAGACTGAAAAGAAAGTTCTCAGTACGAGTATTGACGCTTTTTATTTGTTGATATTTAAACATACAATTATATCGAACATAGTTTTGTTACAGTACAGCTAGGATCAGAAAATTATGAGAATATAAAAAATATGGTAAAACGTAAATAAAGTAAGGATTTATGAAACTTCCGGGTGTAAAGATTGCATAAAACATCCACGCCTTCGAATATAAGTTTTTAAGTACCGAAGGACTATCTACTTAGAAGTATAGTTCATCAATTTTCAATGACAAAGCTCTCACATATTACTAAATGTCCACTCTCATACATTAACTATTCTCACGATGCAATTACCGATCAAAATGGACGCCATCAACTTGCAATAGATAATTATTCATTAATGTAATTGCACTTGATGTTTAGCTCTTAACTTTGCCAATTCTATAGGTGATATTACAAAATACCTAGACAATATTGGACATTATATATTTAATGAATACAATATACATAGATGAACATTATAATAACTATGTCGTAATATATCACTAACACAGTTTTAACTTGATACAAGAAAAATTAAATACTCCTCTGACGGCCCACTGCAACTTAATAAAAAATAACACGAGAATAATTGAATTCATACATTTTCTCATTCATGTGTCTACGTCAGTGTTCGTATTAACTTTTACACCACTTTTAAGTACATCGCTTGAAGTAATCTTGCGGATATATTTTTGAAGCTTCAAACCAGTACATAATTATATATAACAGCAATTCTTTCTCGATTTCAATAAAATTCTTTTGAACACTAAATTTATTTTGGCATTAAAAATAACAGACTTTAAGTACGAAATTTACATGAAATTGGTAATATGTAGCATGATGCGAATGTATGTTTATATATTTAGATAAAACTTAATCAAACAATCCTGTTCATTAAAACTATTGAAACAACAGCGATCAATTAAACAATAAAAAAAAATCAGGATTCAATATAGATTGTACTTATATCTAATCTGTATTGCGCACAGATAAAGAAGTGTTTAATTTGGCCTGCTTGAAAGTCAGTAGTAGAGAATTAGGCAAATGAATAGCACCCGACAAATTAACAAAAAAAGGGCCTTGACATTGCATATGTAAACGAATGGTAAAAACAAGGACCTTCGGTATTTTTTCACCTTTACCTGTACGATAGTAACTGGAAAATATAACGAAGGAATGCATAGGAGAGCACAGTATAATATGTATAACAATGTTGTCGCGAGAAACAACCTGGGCTGCCGCACGGCGCGGTGACTTGAGTAGTAAATGATAAAGAAATAGAGTTTTTTTATAGATGTCACGCATGCTACCCAAGTTTAGGTAGCCTGCGGTTTAGAAATTTACAAATTCTACTACACTATACCATCAAATCAGGCGACATGGCGCCAGACCTCCTTTGTATACTTCAAAAATAACAGTTTTGATCGTAAGCAGCACAGATAATAATAAAAATAGTCTTTACAAATTGTGCTCTCCCTACCGGCTTCCAGTACAATTTAACTAAAATCACAATATTCAGTGTAACTACTGCGCGCGGAGCGGACGTGTCAGTATCAAGCAGGGCGCCCGCGGCGGTCTGGCGCTGTTGCGCCGCGACGACCGAGCCGTTAGTGCACAGTTACATCTAGACATACTAGTGTGCTGCAGAACAGCGGCTAATAACAACACCAACAGACACAAACCTAGGCAGCGGTGGGACGCGGCCGCCAGAGCGCAGCCGCCGCTCGCGAACTGCGGGCCCTCCGCGCCCGACGCGGCTCCTTCCTCGCGGATCTGCACACGACACCGCGCATATATAATAATGATAATATATTAGACAAAAAGCATCGAAAGAGCTCAGCGAGCAGATTTCTAAACCAATAGGCGAGAAAATCCAACTTTATTTATAAATGTACATATATTATGATCGATGAATTTCGTATGTTTTACGTAATAAATAAAACAAATCACTAGTTTTCAAATTTAGAAATTAAGGTTATCATAACCAAGTCATTTTAGTATTGTGAGAAAAATCTAATAAGTTCTACAACATAAAACGTCAGTCAATAGTAATTAGATATTATCCATTTGCTTAAGTAGAGGTTATAAGTGTATCATCTCTATTGAGTTTGTCAATGCGTTGTATATAAACCACATTATTAGTTACATATAACAAACTCCTAACTATTTCCGTACCCGATCGTCCGTGACTTGTCTTCTAAGTTCAATGACAGCCAGCAAAATATCTAGTAAGTTAGAGAAGGTAAATTGTCAATAAATATTGAATAACTTCATATGAAATCAAAAACGTTTCTTATCTGGACTGATTTTTTTTGGTAATGAATACTCAATTAAATCCGAAAAGTACAATATTTTTATTTTATTACCTTAAGATCTGTTAATTATACTTATTAAGTACTTTGATTAAGAAAAGTCGGAATTAATGTTTCAGTTTCAGCGATATAAAACACTGGATTGAGGTGCCTTCAGTCGATTTGACTGAAAACACTATTGCTTATCTCGAACTTAAAATCTGTTAGTATCCTTTTTGGTCGCCGTCTGGTTCTAGTTCCGCAAATTAAATGCTGCCGTATAATTCAGTAGATTATAAATAATATTATCAGTAGAATGTACAATAGACAAAGTTGAATAGAAGTCGTCCCGTCATAAATCTAACACAACGGATGTAACCGCGGATATAGTTCGTTACCCGGCGAATTACGAGATTAAATGGGATAACTCTGGAACACATGCGCCTCAACTTACTCGGTGACCGCCAGTTTTGTTATTAATAGTTTCTGTTATTAAAAAATATAGGCATTTATTTCTGTCACATATGTCGTTTAACAAAGTTGTATAATAAGAAAAATAATTCCTTTTTAATATTCATATTCCATGACGTTAAAATGATATTTACAATAGACTGCCGTGGGATTATTATAAATAAAATACTCGATGATCTTTAAAAATAACAATAATTTGTTTGGGTAAATATTACCCAAGTCTATTATTCAGATTTCATTAATAGAAATCAATTCGTTTTATACAAATCGTCACTTTTTAAGAAAATAAACATTAAGGTTTAAAAATATGCGGATTACTATTTGCAGAAATAAAATAGGTAATGCGGTAAATAGCTGGTGTTACACTATATTATATCTATTAAATGCATAAAAATAGACTAGGCGATGATTAAGCTGATTTCATTACTCAGGCTAGTCTTGCTCATTCGTTACAAAGATTTGCTTCTGAATATTACATAGGTTATCGTTCTTAATCCTTATGTAGTTATTGTATAAGAGCAGAAGTTACCGCATGAGAGTCTTGCCATACGAGCGCCTGATCGTCGTCTATCGCATTCTGCTGCACCTCTTCGGGCAGGTCGGCGCCGGCCGCGCCCCAGCCGGCGGCGGGCGGCGCGCTCGGGCCCCGCGCGCCCTGCCCCGGCGCATCCCCCGTGCTCGCTGCGCCGACCTCACTGCTCCCCAACGAGTTGCTCTCGGGAGAGACGTCGTACTCTTGGGCTGGTGTTTCCGTCCCGTAGAATATCAACTCCCACTGGGGCAATGGCCCAGCTGTACAAGAAGAGATTCTGGATTAATCTTCATACTAACGTTTGCGTTTTCCTACAACTAATACTTAGCATTTTATACAATTGAATTTGTGAAACGTCGAAGGTTTAAGACCCATTTATAATAATGCGTCGCTCATAAAAATGCAACATATAGGTGGGTATTGGTGACTTCTAAATAACCATATCGAACAAAAAGACAAGTCAATAATTTTGTGCATAGAGAAAGTCAAAATATAGAGAACACAACAAATAGCATAAATACTTCGCATAATATAAATATGTATATTCAATACAGTGTACTATTAAACATGTAGAATACATATTTTAAATTATAGTCACATCATAAAATTTTATTGCCTATAATTTCAGGTCTGCCACAAATAAATGCAATGAAATACGCATGTTTAATATTTAATAGGACACCATAATTGGTACATTAAACAGCTGCAAACGCAAATACAAAAATTATAATTCACACAGACTACGTTAAAATAAAAACACTACCTACACTAGAAGCGATTACGTACATGTGTTTATAACAGTAAGTTTATAAAAGTGAAAGACTTGGCAACGAAATAAAGTTCGATGCAACGCAAAAACACGACATGCAAGGGCATCGGCGTCCGGAATAGGGGTAATTGACGTGCAGGCTTCAACTATGCGGCGGTCAAATGAAACGAACTTGACGGTACGAATCAAAGAACACAACATGCGGCGGCTAAGTACCGTTGGCTTGCAGCGGCGCTGGATATATCCGCTGGATTTTCGGATACTGCTCGAATAGACTAGACATCTTGCGCCCTCTAGCGTCCGCCAGGGGATCCGCCAAATCTCCACGTAAATTGAGACTCAAATCCGGAGCGGCCGACGTCGTCCGGGTCGTAGAACTCTCGATAGGCGACCGAGTGGCCGGACGGCCTTGCTTCGACTTTTGTGAGTTTCTGTTAGGGTTCTTTGAGTTCTTATTCTTTTTTCTTTTCACCAGACCGACCGTGTATGTTGGTACGATTGGAACAGCTTTGCCTCTATTGTTTTTCCTGCCCGCTTGTACTACGACTGGGCGGGTCGCATTGCTTTTATTACGTACTATCGGATTTCGGAACGGTATTGGATCATTTTTAGCTGCCGGCGACGACGTTCCGTACAACATTAAAGACCAGTCTTGTAAAGTCGCTCGACCTACATCGAAAGTAAAATTATGTAACCATACTTATTATCGAAACATTGAAAGTTTGGAAGTCGAAAAGTGGAATTTTCAACGACCGATCTGATCCTGATCGGAGAGGTTTTTTATTTTTTTTGCGTAATAGGCTTGAGCTTGCCGGTGAAAATCCGTGTCCAGTAATGGCCTTTTCAATTCCAATCGTATACACACTATATACATACCCATGTATCTTCCCTCGTTGGAAACCTCTAGTTGCCAAACCCCTAGCGGCGATTCACCCCACATGTGTACGGACATAAATGGCCACGAATTGAACCCGGAGTGGGACGAATCGTGCGCCCTGTAGGAAAATTACATTACATTTATTTTTTATAAACATTCAGATAAAAAATATACGTCTAAAAAAAACAATTCAGAGTTGACATTTGAACAGCGATGCCGTTAAGTAATATACTCATAGCACGAAACGCAAATTTACACTAGACTCTTGGCTCACACAAACTGTTTCGCTGAGCAGATAAACTGCGTTACTGACTGGCGCAAAGTTCAGTAATTGCGCTCCCCGGGTTAGGGGAGCAAGATGTATGATGCGGTCGTGATGCGGTGCCTCGAGTTTTTCGCACCCGGACGGAGAGGAACTTTAACTGTACCCTTTTGAGAACGGCTCCGAGAATTTATGAATACATGTATTTATTTCAAACAGACTAAGCGTTCGTAGAATTTTAGCACGAACAGGTTAAGCAAATTTCACATCGGATATAACAAATTACGGAAATATAACTTGCTTGTTATCTTTTGTAATGTTTTTGGGGACAATTAATAAAGTTTCTGAACATTCTTTTTACCATTTACCCGTATCTAGTTATTCTCATCGGGTTCTTAACTTCTAGAGCGCATAAAAGACTGCCTAGTAATGTATGTCCTGTTAAGTTAAGTATTTAGTTTAAATAATTCTATTTTTTTTTCAAATAATCGTTACTTTTCTTCCCCTCTTATCTCTTCAGTAATAAGCTGCCAATAGCTCAATAATGGCGCCGCAAGTTGTGGAACAAGATGTATAGTGGCTCCATGATGGGAAGTTTTGAATTTTTTATATCCGACCTAAGTAGAAACTTTTAACAAGACTACCTATGTGATATATAAGTCTTGAGTTTGCACTGAATCAACATTAAATAATTTTAATAAACTATTTTCGCTTATCCAAAATTGTTTGATGTTTCAATAATAATAATGACATCGCATTTGTTTTCATGACAATCTCTTAATAAGAGGGCCTAATTTTTGCTTTCGTTGACATTACGTCCTCGTATCAAGAATGTAATACGTGTACATACATTATAATGCCCTAGACTACATTGCAACACATAATATTTGTGTCAATTTCAAAACACAAATTTCACAGTGATAATAAATCACTATGATGGAAAGGTGTGATTATGATAAGAGTAGGATAATTTTGAAATGTTTAAGCAGTTTGTTTTAACGTAGTAAATTCCTATCTGTTTTGTAATTATATATCTCACATAGTATAAAACAAAGTTTCTTTCTCTGTCATGTTATGTTTGTCATGTCCCCTTGTTCCCTTAAATCTTTAAAACTACGCAACGGATTTGGATGCG
>DWUN01002811.1:0-13092 GCA_018249975.1 Passova gellias
TGCGAAGATATACAGTTAATCATAAGACATATTAATATCAGTAACTATGCTATTAAATATATCGCGATAAAAGGTAGTTATAATCCTTTCCCAAGTTCACATCTATTTCTGCATCAAATTTCATAAAAATTGGGCTTCAATGGTTTAGGCGCAAAAGCGTAGCAGACATACAGACAGACAGACAGAGTTACTTTCGCTTTTAGAATATTATTATGGATGAGATTCTTTGACTGGGATAGAAAACTCTGTTGCAACTATCTGTTCAACAGATATTGATGTTTTGATAAGTCTTATTAATTTGATGCAGGGCGAAACCTGTCAGTCTCCCCTTTCTGGAGTTGGTTGTATACGACGAGCTGCTGCTGAACTCCGTGCATTTATAAACTCGCTCACAATCCTCGCTTCAGTTATCGTAATTATTTTGGTAATTGATTTGAAGCAAAATTTAAATATTTTTCTTAAGCAAAGTTCAGAAAGTACTACCTAGAACAACCAGTAAGGTAGGTTCTCAATTCGTTGTATCTGTAAGCTTCTTTTGTGGTTGAAGTAAGTACCTGTTTCCTGTCACGCGGCTATGTACCCACGTACCGGTTCTCGCCCAATATCTTTCGTAGATGCTTTTCGTGCCATGCATGCAATACGCGCACAGGTTGCTGAGAGATATAGTCTACAGATATAGATTTAAATGCTGTGTCTTTAATAAGGTGTAAAACAGCTTTTGGTAAATTACCCCTAATTTATATTTAATATATAATATACATTAGTATTTGTTTTAACTATTCATTAATTGCATTTTTCTTTGTTTTTTTTCCCGTTTTCTGTTGTACTGCTTAGCGATATAATTTCTTTGTTTATTGTTCATGTTATGACTGATCAATCAAACCCTAACTTCGACAGCTTTTTGTAACTTAGTGTTTTTTTGTGTTTAACTGTAAATGGTGCATTTATTGAATGTATTTTTAAATTATGTTCTCCATTAACTGTATCGAATGTAATAACTGTTGGTAAACTTAATAAACAAATAAATGAATAAACCTATGAAATTACTGGACATGCGCGCACACATGTGAGCTTAAATCCAGGTGACAGGAAAAGGCCTTTGATAAATTTTTTAGACATTCTTAAGACTATTAACCGAGTACTCGACCCATTCCTAGTTAGAAGCAAGTAATGAAAATTTGAATGTGGGTTATTTAAGATTCTAGATTACCTTTATCAGTCATTAACAGAAAATAGATATTTAGTGGTTCTATGATTATCATAAGTGACATTGGCAATGCGGTCGTGTCTGACTACTCTGTACGTTTCTTTGTTTGCTATCGCCAATATTACATTCCATTACTAATTTCTATTTGTTCTAGGCGGTGACTTTATTCGCGGGTGCATACATGTTAGTGTCGAGCGTGGTGGACAGCACTGGATGTTCAAGCAAGCCGGCGCAGTCGCTGCGCATCGCGTGCCTCGCCACGCCGCCAGCACTCGCTTCACACTGCTCGCATTACGCACCGACGAACTTGGGCCGACTTTGCAACCCGACTACACCTGCCATGTGATTAATGGACCTGTGAACAATTACCCCCGTACAAAAAACTGTGACCCGCAATATTTGAAATGAACATAGGTTGTTTAAAGCACTCTTAAGGGTTGTTATTTTTTATCGCCACCACTAGCTTTTAAAATTTATGTATGTTAAATTGAGCTCATTTAAGCAACAAAACAACAACAACTAACATCACGCCAGGTCCCTAACGGGGTAGCCATTTAAGCGATGTACGATAATATCATTTTTTATTACTGACCACTATACTATATAATATTCGAACTAGGAAGCATCCGTAGCCCTGACCCGATTGCGTATTGAAGGTAATCTGTGAGTTACTAAGCAACGCCGAGCACAGTCACTGCCTGGGACGGGCGACTGTTAGGTGACAAATTTCCACAGGTATTTCCGTTCTTTGGAGGCGACGTTAAAAGTCGTCCCAGGTTGTTACCGTTGGAAACAATCGTGAAAACGCGTCGGAGATATTAAAGGCGTATTTAATACGTCCGACAGATAGGATGGCCACTAACAGATATCTCCGCTAATCTTCATCTGAGTTGCCAGTTGTGAGTAATGGTGCGGATGGCCCGTATCCAGTAGCGGGACAATCTCGAATGCAGAGCTATTACCGGTAACAATAGCTAATGACGTAATCAAACCATTCCCGTTTTAATACTAATGTTAAAACATAGGTCCTGTGAGTGTTAAAGTTCAACCTATCGTTGCATCACACTCTTTATTATGGCGCTCTTAATTGCTTGTATACCATTCAATTTGTGTTTAATGGGTAGTGAAATTAAGTTTTAGGAAAAAAATTCCTGTGACTTTTGAAAGCATTAAGTACCTATATAATTATTATCTACTGTTCTATTTTACTAATATCCAGAAATTCTGTTTGTATTTTTATTGTATAATTGATATTGTCATATTGATTGATATATATATTTATTATAATGGTTTCCCAACGTGAAAGGTCACTGAAATTAAATAAAGGTATTTGTAATGTGTCGGATAACTAAAATTAAAATGAGTACAATTGTTATGAGTAAATCATGTTATTCATTTATTTATTGTCTTATGGATATTTACACATCATTTTTCAATATTAAATAAAAATTCTCAAACATTATTGCACGTCCTCTATCTTTGTTATGGCTGTAACTTTAAATAAAAGTTAATGATAAAGTAAATATTTGTTATTAATACATAGTGTGCATTTATTTTCGATAACATTAAATGAGTAGGCACCCCGAAGTAATTATATTGCATACAAACTTAGATTAACTGAAAGTATTGAAACAAAACTTACAAAAGTTCCATGTTCTTACCATATTGTGTTCAGAAGTACGACAAAATTTTGCGATTGCACCCATTTTACAAATGCCTTATTAAATTACGATTTTACACAGTTTTTTGGTTCTATGTTATTTCAAAGAGTTTGTAATCATGTATCATTTTAATTTTTTTTCTATTGTTTTTATTTTTATCACATATTGGTGTATTTTTGATTTTTATTATATACTAGCTGACCCGGAAAACGTTGCTCTACCATATAAATGATAACAGTATTTCTCTACTATATATTATACATATAAACCTTCATCTCGAATTACTCTATTCATTAAAAAAAACCGCATCAAAATCCGTTGCGTAGTTTTAAAGATTTTTGGGAACAAGGGGATATGACAGACAATGACAGAGAAAGCGACTTTATTTTATACTATGTAAGAAGATGTATTTGTGCTTTTTGATAAAGCGGCAACTAAGGCTTCATACACAATTACGTGAATCATTTAACTCAAATATGGGTAGAATTAGTAGGTCTGTATTTCAGATACTAAAAGAGTGAAAGTGATAATGATATATTTTTAGGAACATGTACACTTTTTGTAGTAATGCATACCATTATACCAAAAGTTGAATGAAACCTATAGTGAGAATAGTATTTGTTGTTTTTTTTTTTTAAATAAAACCATTATTAATATGCAGGCATGAACATAGTAGTAAAGCAATTTATGAAATTTTAAAGTATACCCACAAATACGTTTCTATGGAATATCAGGACTTAGGGCAATTTGATTTTCACATTTGGTAAAGGATAAGGATAAAACTTCACTTTAGAAATCAAACAAATGTTTAGCACATCTTTTTAATTGTATTTTTGAACACAATACAACGTGCAAGCATCTGAATGCCCTTATGAAATTAGGAAACAATTATATCTCTTTTCTATATTTGGTACCTATTTTTGGTTACTGTCGAATTATTCATGAAAACGATTCCTATATAAAGACCAAACAAAAACTATATTATATTATGCAAAATTTCGTACAATGCAGTTGCGAGCGCGCAGGCGGTCTTCGAGACAGATCTGCGTAAACTATGTATCTACAGAACGTGCTAGCGGCGGAACTGTCCCCGGCCGCCTGCTCGCGCGCACTTCTATACGCGGCCCCCGCGCGGCGCGTTCGGAACGCCTCTAAACAAATGCAGCAACACTATACATCATATTCACAACAATAGCTAAATAGTACCATTATATTCTAGGATAATAATTATAAGCGATCATACTTTTCAATTTAGAATTCGAAGATTGCAGTTACGTCGATGAGAACGCGCCGGGTCGCGGGGACAGGTAGGCCGCACGTGCAATGAGGTACGGCTTGCGGCGCGTCGGCCCGCCGCGAGACCTCTCACTCACTTCAGCATGCTTTTCTTCACTCATTTCACACTCGCAACCTCGCGTTGGGCCGAGGCGCATAGTGGGCCGACCTCGGGTAGCGTTCATTAAAATTTAGTGCGAGCAACGAATTTGGACCGGCCCGGTAGTGAACAAAAACATCGAGGTCGGAGCACTACTTGACGCACGGCGGCGGAACCGCTCGCTCGACGAGCTGCCGGGGTGGAGGGCGCGGTGGACTCCCAACGGTCGATCACGACGGGAAGGCACTACCAGATTTGCAGCGCACTACGCTTCTAACTACTCGATAACTCTAATATTGCTATGACGAGGACAAAATACTCCACGATCGAGCGTCCCTTCACCCCGCGGGGTGGCGGCGGGCCTGCCGCCGGGCGGGCGGGCGCACCGCTCGCTAAGTTAAGGCCGCGTAAACGGGCGCCCGCCTCAATTGGTTAAGATTAGGTCTATCTAGAATAAATAGGTGGGAATGCGGAGCTCAGGGCGGCTCTAGCGTCGCGCGCCGCGGTGCTTGCGGTGCGGGCGCGGGGCGCGGCCCAGCCACAGCGCCGCCAGCGCCAGCGCCGCCGCCACGTCGCGCCGTGCTCTGTAACACCTCGCATGTGAGTCGCCAGCCGCGCCCGCAAACAACACCGTATTGACAAGGCTTATTACTTTTCCATTTACGTAGAGAGCGTTGTTTTACTCTAACGTGGAGACTACATCTAGACTTATATCATACCTTATAACTTTTGGACGCCAACTCGCTGTCCATGAGGCGCTTACTAATCTGCAGCGCAAAACTGGTCATGTTTTTATTTATCTGACTGACGATTAAAAAAATAATATTTACCATGTTTAATGCTAAGAAAATAATAGTTTAAAATATTACTAACTCATGCTTACTGAAGATTAGTAAACGATTAAAATCCGGTTGCTATATTCCAAAAAACCGTCCTTTCAATGGACCACTAGATATAATTTTAGCCAACCTTTTAATAAATTTTCCATCTCTTTGTAAAACTAACGTGTCAGTTGTTGCAATACGATCAGGAACGGAGTGCTCCAAACGGTCAGTAGGCAATAGATGTGGGACGTATAACTTCCCCTGATTCTACATAATATATTTATTTAGCAAACAAAACCACCATTCCTGAAATAGTCATTTACTGGCTCAAGTTTGTGTAAATAGCGAGTATCAATAGCCTCAATTTAATAGAAGTTAAACGACCTGGCATAAGTAGGTACAAGTAGGTAAAATAAATAGTAGTTGTGATAACTTAGTCATTTGGATTTCAGCTTCAGGCGATTTGTGGTTGGAATCCCGGCTTTCTGCCTTTATATTCAAAAATTCAGTGCATTGTAAGGTGAAATATTGAATTCTTTGAATTCTTCATAACGTTGTCAAATGTTGTCGCAAGTATAGGTACCAACCCACACGTTGCCAGCGTGGTGGACTATGGCCTTCAACTATGGAGACCCCGTGTTTAACATTGAAACAATAATATCGAGTTGAAAAAATGGATGGTTGTTATTTACTATGAGAGCTACATACACCAACGATTTGTTGAATATAGAAACCGGGTTAGATACATTTTATTTACTTAGACATCGCCATACAAGATGTAGACAAAATTGTAGTAGTACATTAACTACCTACTATATGTAGAAATCACAAATTATGCATTGTATGTATTTATTGTATTGGCAATACCTACATATTCGTAAGTACGGTTACATGTTATATCATATACGGCTTATAGTATAGTGACTTTCTAAGAGTACTTTGAACCTAATGATTTAGAACAATAACATAAAGGGATTTTAACGCAAGTAGAATCAGTTGGTCATGATGGACATTTTTTTAAAACATGCTAGCAAGGAAAATAGATCAATAACAAATAATTATCCAATGATATGGACAGAGAAATAATAAGACATGCAACAAAATGAAACCTGAAATGAAACGAGCTTCCGATTTAATATCAATCGAAGAAATATAGAGTTACGTTTAACATAATAGTCTAAATATTTCTATGTGTAACAAGTTATAACATCGGTGCGTGGCACACATATTTAACATATTTTTATTGACGAATATTATTTCAGATCATTTCACATACGGGATATAAGATGTCCATTTACATCAATGACATTAAATCGAAAACGTAAGCACACAAAACGTATGTTAATTAGCGTATGTATGAATAAGAAGAGTGGGGATGGTTACCGATGCACACAACACGCGAGATTGCTCACCAAAGTAGCGCACTGCCCGCCCTGCAACAAGCAACGCCAGTCACTTCACACACACGCTCCAAGCAGAGCACGAAGCTCGGGTTAGTATGCCAGACACTGACAATAAGCATCTCGATAGTCGTGCTGCCCAACGCAAATTTAGCATGGGCTTCAATTTCCGAATGGGCAGGTTATTGAGTTAAGTATTTAGTTTTTATATACTTTATTTTTGTGTTCAGCATGTGTAGGTACAATAAAAGTTCATTTCACGTTCCTTGATGTAAATGAGATATTATCGTCGGTAACACTAAAATAAGACAAAACCTCCCCCCCTTCACTGCGCAGGCAAATATGTGTCAGGCAACGTCTGGGTGTGTAGATGTATAAGCGTCAATTGTTTTGTAATTATTGCTAAATAATTCAGTCAGTAATTGATTAATTATCATATCATACTATGTAGTTAACGAACGTGCCGTAATTTAGGTTCTGTAAGAACCAAGTAATAGTAAGTGTCTGATCGATGCCCATGTTAGTGACGTAGCTCATATCCATATCAGTCCATCGTTACGAAACTATCGCAATTTCTTTTTGATGCTCGTAATTTTAAATCGTGATATCTGTATAAGTATTATTCAAATTTATGTTTATGTTATTCAAGTTTATGTCGGTAAGGAACAGAACCGACGAAATTTTATTGATAAGAAAAACTGCATTAAACCAATTGCATGGTTTAAAATAACCAAGCGGATAAACAAACAGATGCGGAAACTGACGTATGTTTTATAATATCTAGAGAAGTGATGAGATATTACAATATCGGTGAGCACCTTTCCCATCGAACGAACATAGTATGACAAGTAGGCGACTTTCAGTTTAATGAGCTATCAACAAAAGCGGAATTCTCATTTTTTTAACTACTCTGAAGTAGACCGACATAAGCTTTTAGGTTCAAGTTTTAGATCAATGAATGATGTGAAGGCGATTAATATTTTAACGATTACCTAGGTGTTAAAAATGTTCAAGACGCTTTTGAAATACATATAAAAGTTTGATAATAATCTTATAATTATATGTTGTTGTTGTAGTTAGTTAATAAAATAATAGGCCAGAACGACTCGGTTGATGGTCAGTTGTCTGCTTGCGAACTGTAGCGCGGCAGGCAGTGGGTGAGAGTGCGGCTCGTACCTGGCAGCCGGCGCAGTGCGGCGGGGCGCAGCCCGCCAGCCGCAGGCGGTGCGCGCCGCCCGGCCCGCTCGCCCCTCCCGCCGCCGCTCCCGCCTTATCCCCGGTTGCTGCCGAGCAACAATCTCCGCCCTCCTCGCATTCCGGCTCCCAGCAGTCCACCTCGCCCATCTTGTAGTAGAAATCGTACATCGTTATTGTATGTATCTAGATGTTTCTTAATGATTCAATTTTAATTTTGTTGTTGCAATAAACGTAGAAATTTTCGTATAGGTAACTGTTCTTATCGTAACTTTGTGAATATGACAAACAAATATTCTGAACTTTTTTCCTCATATTTTTATCCATCTAAGGTCCGCTTGAAAAGATCTCAATAAGATATTCTCTCCTGGGTATTAAATTATTAAAGGAATAAATAGAAACATTTTTAGCACGAAATACATTTTACGGCTGGATGGATCAACGTTAAAAGGTCAAATTTGACGTAAAGATAAAATAAAAATATAATGTTGAAAGTATATTTTTTACGTTTTACAAATATATAAAAATCGCTATACTGACCAAGCACTCACAAATCTGGCACTGGTAGAGCCAGCGCTCGCCGCTACGGAAGGTGACGTGATGCATCTCCTGGTGGTGGCAGTGGAACCGTGCGTCGCAGTGCGCGCAGCACGCCGTGGGCGCCGAGGTCATCATCGCTTCGGTGCTCGCCAACTAAAACATCAAAGTTACATTACATGAGCACGCTGTATAATCGTGACATCGATGAACGTGCCATGCTGGACAACAGTAAAAATATATTTTATTTTAAGTTTTTAACTAAAATAATAGTTTAATCTAAAACGGTACAATGAGTCTATTATGGCACACTAGTTACCGTGGCGGTGACATTATCCTCGCGGTCGCAGGGACAAGCCGCACGTTCGCATCGCACGACTCCGGCGTCGCACGCGCATACGCGGCATCCTTCTCCCTCAGCCCATCGCGCCCCGTCTAACATAATCTTCCCTTGCCAAGAACAACCTGCAAACAACCAAAAAGATAGGTGACGTACCAATAGATATAGACATAATTTAGACATAGTTGGATAATATTAAAAAAACAATTATATGTTAATCCGATGTCTTACCAGCCGGTTTTTGTAGCGATATAGTGTGGGTTTTTAATTTCATACTTACTTAAATCACATGGTTGCGTTGCACACTCACAGCGGAATCCTCCGTCTATGTTTACACAGCGTGCACTCGGATGGCAAGTGTGGAAGCCCTCTGAGCACTCGTTAAGATCTGAAATACCAATTAAAACAATGTCATTCAGTTTGGATTCTTGGTGTCCATGTCTCGAATTGTAAATTTCATTGACTTAGCGCTATAATGAATAGTGACAAAGTACAGACCCTCGCAATGGTCGCGAAGCGGGTCGCGGCGATAGCCGTCGCGACATACGCAGTAGTATGAACCGGGCGTGTTGACGCAGGCGGCGCGCGGAACGCAGGCGCGCGCGGCGGGGTGCGCGGCGGGCGCGCACTCGTCCACGTCGCGCTCGCAACGCGCGCCTCCGAAGCCGCGTGCGCATGCACATCGCTCTGGCGCCGCGCACACGCCACCATTCAGACAACCGCCCGTGCAAATTGCTGCAATGATGCAACAACAACTTGTTCAACATTATTATAATAATGCAACATAATAATTTGAGCTCCACTCGATTTCGAGCTTAATGTTCATGAATTTATTTTCAGAATACGTTTGATGTAAGTATGCCTATAATTTAAGGCTTATTTACTTTATTTACTTAGTAATTTGTATCTTAGCATAGCGCACTAAGTAAAGCCCGAGTCGAGAGAAAAACAAAACAAAATAAACACGCTGATTAGTGACAAAAACTAAATTACCAATATGCACAGTTAGTGTTTATGGCCGCTAGCTAATAAGTGCGTACAAGTGTTACAGTAATATCACTGATCGCTTCTTACGTGCGCACACGTAGCCGTCGCCTTCGTAGCCGTCGCGGCAGCGGCACGTGTAGGAGCCGGGCGTGTTGCCGCACTGCGCCTGCGCGTGGCAACCGTGCGACTCGCTCGCGCACTCGTCCACCTGGACGCAGATAATATTATTACGGTTTACTGGGCTATAGAAGTATATACGTAAAGATGTAAAGAAGTATAGACGTAGTTCTCTTATTACGTTACACAGGCCTACACCAACACATAATTACTCCCTCTCTATGCGGAAGTTAAATTTATGTATACATGTCAATAAAAAAAGTTCTCGTGTCGGCCTCAAGAACCTAAAACTACTTGTATGTTACAAGTATTATATGTATATAAAGTTAGGATGAACTCTCTTGAACCGATTGTGACAGGATGGTAAGGGCCTCAGAATTTTTCCTTTTATGAACAATCTAAACAATTTGACTCTGTATCTGTATCGCATACAAGCGAGTATTTTGATAAATACCTTTAGTTTTACTTACTTCAACGCAATTAAATTTATCCCGTCTCGTATATCCGGGTAGGCACTGACACACGTAGCTGCCGACTACGTTCATACATTTGGTGTTGGAATGACAGTGATGTCCGTATAGACCGCCTGCTTGTTGACATTCGTCCACGTCTGCATAACATAGTATCAGTTAAGGGTTAAAGTACAAATGTAGATAAAACAATTACTGACAAGTAACAGTACAATACTAGCGTTTAGCACACTTTCGTGGCTACTCTCATAGTTATGATGTTGAGCCTTTACTTAAAAAATGTAATATTCGTGAGGCATAATCTTTTTGTAGAAAGCTTACAAAAAAAGCTTGTACGCGTAGACTTACAAATTACTCATTGTATTATTACGATTTAAATGACGTATATTAAAAACAATAAAACCAATACTTAGATTTACCTTCACAAGTGAGACCGTCTCCCTGGAAGCCTTGGTTGCATTTACACGTATATTTTGTGTTGAGATTCATGCATGTCGCGTTCTCGTCGCAAGAGTGACCCATGCTGCAGTAGTCCACACCTAAAGTTAGGAAATATACTTTGCCTTTACTACGAGTACTTACATCGTACTATTTCTTTTTCAATTTCTATTGTTGCAGTTCTATTGTAATATTTGTTATTGTTATATTAACTGCCTCAATTATGGCTTCCGCTCTTAACGGCAAATTTTATTATATTATATCAACATTTGCTCTGTTAAAATGAGAAATATCGAAATGGATACATCGGCTCATGGGCGTAATATGTTATAGCGTAGTTTCCATTGGAGTTTTCATTACCCATTTTATCTTTTTTACAGATGTTTCGTTTAGACAAGTTTATCCATGTGAAAAGCTGGCAAACGAGTTTACGTAGTCCACGTTGGTAGTCGTGGCGGCATGTTACCTGGGCAGAACTTGCAACACTCCCCGGGGACCGTGAACTGGTCGGGCGGGTCGCAGGGCAGCGGCGGGCAGGCGGTGTCCGGGTCCACGCGCGTGCACTGCATGTTGCCGTCGTGGCACACGCACTCCGCGCACTCCTTCGGTGCAAAGCGCTCTCCGTGCTCGTACAATGTACCCTTTAGAAGGCACTGTCCTGAAATGGTATTGAAAAGTTCTTATTCAGTTTCTTTATGCTATTGTTTCCCTTTTATTGTTTCGCTACTGTAGACGTATCATCTCTCAGGCTGAAAAGTTCAATATTTAAAACAAATGGATTTTATGATCAGAAAGAACATCCCTCACAAGGCTTTGTAATTGTTTTTCTCAATGAGTGCCTATTATCTCTGGTACGAGTAATGAAAAACATCGGAGTTTATTAGTACAGCCGCTTCCTCGAGACTGTACGGAAAGGGTAGCAGGTTTGAGTAGTTGGTCAAATTGAGACTTAACCGAAAGCTAAGCATAATTGGCACTGATGGAACTTGTGCCGAAATGTAATAATCATGTCATATTAATAGGATATGATTTAGATTACTCACTTAAGCAGGAAGGACAGCATTCTCCTGGATGCAGAACCGGATTTTTACATTCTGCTCGATCACATTCGACTGGCCGACACGTTATCTCACCATGCTGTAATATAAGGTTACGATTAGCATCAACAACTATACAACTATAATTGGGAAACAAGAGAGACGAAATGAAATGTAATCATTCAATTCAGTTACCTAAGCTCATTAATAATATCGTAAGTATGACAATAATGTCATGCACATAAGTGCATAGAGATGAAACAAATAAAAGCTGTCTTTTTTGGTAAATAATGATATGGACCTCATGATCGGTTAACGACGAATTTGCTGGCTGTTGAACTTGCTGTAAGTAATTTTCTATCATATGTACATATTATATAACATCAACGTGATCAACATCCAACGGGACTTGCACGATAGTTACCACACAGGAGCAGCGATTACAATCTTTCTGCCAGGTGGCGCCGTCGGCGTGTACCGTGCCGTTGGAGTAGCACGACTTCTGGCAGTCGCACTGTTCCAGCCGCGCCAGTCGCGCCTCAGCACCCACGAGCTTAAGTAGAAATATATTACTAAATTTACTAACAGTAAAATTTTATCAAGATTATCTCTAATCACTACATAGTATAAAACAAAGTCGCTTTCTCTGTCCCTATATCCCTATGTATGCTTAAATCTTTAAAAGTACCCAACGGATTTTGATCCGTTTTTTTTTAATAGATAGAGTGATTCAAGAGGAAGATTTATATGTATAATAACATACATTATACAGTAAAGAAATACTGTTATAATTTATAAGGCAGAACAACGTTTGCCGGGTCTACTAGTAAGGTATAAATTACTAAATAAAAAAAAAAAATTACAAGTAGTAATTGTTAATTATTGTTTTCAGCTACGTCAAAATACAGAAGGTAAACAAAATAAATAGTACTAACTAGTTCGACCATAGACGTTCGACCATAAGTAACTACTTACGGTCGAACTTTACTATCGCATTATATAATTATTTATTGTATGCTCAGTATAAAATATTATTATAGTACACATTAGGTTTTACATCGCAGTTAAATATAAGGGATAACAATATGAATTACGATCGTCCACAGGCTCAACAGGACGACTTGATCGCGCTGGGACGCCTGGCGCTCTCGCTCGCTTGCCGAACGATCCACTGCGACAACCTCGCTGCCTCCATGGACTTGGTCGCTCGCACGTACTCCGCCGACCTCAAGAATTTCGTTTTGTATGGATAAATCTTTGTTTTAACAATAGCTCACGTAAGCCGCTAGCCGGTCAGCTACGGGACCATAACGTTCTAAGAGACCCGTTTGAATAAAATAAAAACCATATGCATATATGTCGTATAGGCCTACAAGGTCACATATACATACATAACATCACGTCAGGTCCCTAACGGGGTAGGCAGAAAGCACCGAGTGCCAAATATCTGTCTTTGCTAACCTGACGCGCTTCGTCTACATTCTACAAGGACACATATAACATGT
>DWUN01002812.1:0-13091 GCA_018249975.1 Passova gellias
GGGGGGGGGGGAGAGAGAGAGAGAGAGAGAGAGTTACTTATATGGAATGTTCTATAATTTTTACTACTGGAGCCACCACTACCTCCTACAGAATTATGCGACCATAAAGCCAATCCCTAGAGAAAATAAGAGAATAAGAACTCAAGTGACTCCTTAGAACTATTAAAGGTGTAAGTTAAGTACCATCATTATTAATAATCAATAGTAAAACATACCAAGCTCCTTCCAGTCCATATCCCGAATCTGGTCCGGCTTCAGCATCGGATACTCTATATGTTTCAGAATTTCGTTGGGGAAGCAGTTGAACTGTCGCATGTCGCTGTAGAAGTCCCACAGCTGCAGCTCCATCATCTTCGCCATCTTGAGATACAGTCCGGCCATGTATGCGTTGTTCTTGCGAAGGGTTATTTCAAATAGCGCTCGGACAATACGGACCGCGTTCTGAAACAAAATTGTTCTTTATGGAGGAGGGATTGAAAATTGACATTATATTCAAATGCGTATGCAATGTACTCCGACTCTATAGTTATGAGGTTAACACTGTGTATATAGCATAGAACATTAAGTGGCGGCCTTTAATCGCCTTCATATTAAACTGCTTAGCGTATTATAATATTGTCATGAAAAATTGAACCTTAATACCTGACTAATATAGTTCAAATCCGATTGCAATGAGGAAACGTTGACCCGTCCCCTCGATAAGTAAGTCTGCAGCAGTATGTTGACCTTCCAATGTATATCTTCGGGCGGGTCCTCGATACGCAACTCGCAGTACTGCTCCTTGAGGTTCCACAGTTCGGAGAGTTCCTCCTTTCTCAGCTGTAACAATGGTCAAATTGCAAAGTAAACAATAAAACTAAATCATTTATATTTCCCCTTTATTTTATCAATAAAACTAATAATTCTTTTTTTTAAAGCGAACGCGTCCATATAACTATATAGATGTCGCTTGCTGTATATTCTTTCACGCGCTTGGATAAGAGATCAAATTAAACCTATGTTAATTTTTATTTGTATCGTATTTTATAGTCATGGGCGATGTCCATGGGCGACAGCGGCTATTCGTGACTGCCGTCAGCTCGTTCACCACTCTCATAAGATAAAAAAAATCTGTTAAAACCTATATTGACAAATATACAATTTTTTTATTTCCCATAATGTGTAAAAAATTCACGCAGAGAAGGTGCGTTTGGTTTCCAGTTTATACCTTAAGCTGTTGAAAATCTGAGCATCGCGTCAGCATTTCAAGTATGTAGCCTTGCGTCATTGACTTTCTGACCATTGTGTTGAACACCTCCATGGTCTCGCACGTTATGTAGTAGTGGCTCGCAGTGCGGCCCAAATCTGGAAGAAATATCAGGTTTTAGATATATTTAACGATATCAGTATCACTACAGATAACTATATTTAAAAGCAACAAAATAGTTTACGATGTGTGATAACAAAAATATTGCTCAGCGAAATTTTTAAATATCAAGTTATAACAGTATAGTGTATGTAATTAATTAAAATAAATTAATAAAAAACGAGAGGAGAAGAAAAAAGAGGAAAGAAGAAGCGAGAAGAAGAAAGGCGAAAAAAAAGAAAAGGTGTTAAGGTTACGTACACGTGCAGTGGGCGTACCTGTGACGTTGAGGTCGCCGGTGCGCTCGTTGTAGCGCAGCATGTGCGTGCGGTCCAGCTGCAGCGCCGCCGCGCGGATCAGCTCGCGCCGCTTGCTCTCCAGCATCGGCTCCTCCTGCACGTCGGCGTACGTCAGCCCGTACACCTGCATCACCACATTGCTTACTATAATGCGATACAATATCAATGCGATACAAAATCAATGACCTCGACCTGTTAATTGCTGCTAAAAAAGTATGGTTAGCAAAAAAAATCCGTATGAATATTGGTTTTGTTCAATATTTAAATAACCGATTGCTGGATATGTGGTACTATACATCAACAGTTAACACATCTCAACAATTTTCTTAGCACTGTCATGGAAAACCATAAGTTTGATGTCATGTTGATGCCACCAATAAATACTGGATATAGAGAATGTATTTCAGAATATTCTATAAAAATGAATAGACTATATCGAAAATATACAAGAAGGTTTTATGAATATATTCACCAATGGATTAATCCTCATTCGAACGAAAAGGTAAGTGTAACTGAGCCATTCGACCGCTTCATCAATGTTTGTCACAGTGCCAAGAGCGACCTGAAATAAGAACAATATATTAGCCTTTATTAGTTCGCTGCCACAGTTGCAACTTTTTATTTCCTACTTCTGGGTATGGGCCTCTCTCTCACAATTGTGATTGTTTTGATGCATACTCCGCCATATTGCTGTGTTACGAGTATGTAGGCAGACAATGCTTGTGGACAAAGACATCTAAATCAAAAGAGTCCTATATACATCTAAATTACTGAAATTATATAATAGAGAATTGATAGCGAAAAGACTTCACTAGCCTCTTGATCTAGTGATTAGATACTTTGCCTGCAAAATCGGAGGTTGTGGGTTCCACCAATGACAAACATTTGTGATGGATGATCATTTAGATAAATGAGGATTATATATGTATCATGAATATATGTAGTTTAACAGCTACAGCATAATATAAGCTCGGCCTAGTTTGAAGATATCACTGGTATTAAAGGGAATTTAAAAGTGACCTCGGCATTTAAATTGTCCGCCAGGAGGTTGATGAAGTTGCTCTCGATGGGGAACTGGTTGGTCATGGACTTGAGGTAGTGCGCGAGCTTGTCGTGCGCGGTGATGATGACGCCGGTGCCGCTGGTGTCGAACTGCGGCCGGCCCGCGCGCCCGAAGATCTGCAGCACGTCCAGGATGCTCAGGTCCACGAACGTGCCGTGGTTCTGGTCGTAGATCTCTGTGCCCTGTGTACATAGTATGCATCAAATATATATAAAGTCATACCCTCAGGTGTTCAATGAAGTTGTGGAGGTGGATATAGTACCAAATGATAGTCCGGTGAATACATTTAAGACTATTTTATTAACAATTACAAATGACTGCTATGTTTCAGAACCAGCTGGAGAAATCTAATGGTATGGAGTATATTGGAGAGACATCAATGTCTCTGTACTTACTAAAACTATATGATTTTAAATCATTACTCACTCGAATGATTACAGCATGAGCTGGCAAGTTAACACCCCAAGCCAGGGTAGATGTGCATACCAACACTTTAGTGTAGCCTTCAGCAAAATATTTTTCCACCAAATTTCTGAAAGAAAAACATCATTCTTTTATAAAGCACTTACTCTAATGATGTTAGACAGGATGAAGAAAGCAGATTTAGTAAGTCATCGTGGGTTGTCTTATGCTGGAGCAGTTTTGACACTAACACTACTTGCTATTAGGTTAGGATTACTGTTAGGTTAGATCCTGTCTGAACAGTGTTATAGTCAAATCATCTTTTACAACACAGTGCTAAAAGGAAATGCAGAAATGCTCACCTATCACTCCTGAGCATACCGGCATGGTGACACGCAAAACCGAACGCGAATAGTTCACTCAACACCTTGTTGGGGCTGCTCGACATCGACTTTTTCGCCTTCAAGAATCCCGGCGAGTCTTCCGGCTCGAAGTGTTTCAAGTGGCCCTTCTTCTGCGCAAGCTCCTTGAGTATCATGGCGGTCTGGTGCGTAGCATTGCGGGCGTGCACGAACACCATCACCTGGTGGCCCTTCTGCACCATGTCTGCCGCTTTATCGTAGCAGATCTCGTTCATCGTATTCATCTGGGAAAATTGCATGTTGTGAGTCGAACAAAGCAAAAAAATGTGAGGATTATATTAGATCGGACATAGCTTTAATCCTATGGTCTTATGTCAGAGCTTATTGAGATGTCGTTTTAAATTAAGTTAAGTTTGAATGGATTTTTTTAAATAAACGATTATTTAAATGATTTGTCAAATCTACCAGCCCATAGATGGTTGACTGCTGATTATTCACAAAAGAAAATCAATTGCAATACGAGTCTTAACTTGAAAGCTTACTCACTTGTCTAAGATGGCCACCTCCTCCACTTCCCACTTCCTTGACTCCAATAAACTGTTGCTCCAAAGGCACGGGTCGAAAACGAGAGTCGAAGAAAAATAAACCCTTGTGTGGATTTACTCGTAGAAATCTAAAGAAAGTAAAAAAATTGGTTCTTAACGTCTATGGTAAAAATATTTTGGCAGCAGTCAATTGACGCAATTTTATAATATGGGTGGAATTGCTATGTAGAATACCAAATGAAAATTTGTACTATTCTCTGAAAGCTAATGGTTTACCTAGAGATACACAAACATGTCTAATTTGTTTACCTACTTACTTTACTAAGACAACTTTAAGTTTATTATTTTTATGGAGTTGAAATCTATACAGCAATACATTTATAATTCTTCTTTATAGAAGACTTACCTAGCAACGTCAACATAATTAGGTAATGTAGCAGATAGCCCAACAATTCGTATCATGTTCTGTGAAGACTCCACCTGTCTCAGTGTTCTGGCAACAATGGCCTCCACTATGGGACCTCTGTCTCCGTGGAGAAGGTGCACCTCGTCGATTATGAGTAATTTCACTATCGAGGCTAGTTCTGTGTCGGCTGTGAATAACCAATACTGTTAGAGGGAAATAGATATGGAGAATAGAAAGAGAAAGGGAGAGGACATGAGACAAATAGAATAAGCCTTTATTTGAACTGTCTATTGGAGCTAGTATATTTATTTTATAAGTGATTGTTAAATTGTCTTTTTTTCACACTGATATACTTAACTGACGGACATACTCAATTATTGGGATAAACGGGTAGATTGGGGAATAGTACAGGATAGCCTACAATTTACTCTGGGAGAATATTTTGCACAAAAAATCTGTAATAAGAAGCAAATAAACTTCTGGAACACAAATAGCAGTAGGTTTTATTTTCTTACCACTAAATCAATGTCTTATTTGTTCTCTATGTGTAGTCTATAACTCTGTATCATCTCCTTTCTCTCTTTATGGTCGTTAACAACATTCCTCATCAATACCTAAAAATGTCAGTGGCTTGCTGATTTATTAATGTACTTACTGGCTCCTTTCCGCGTAACCACGTCCCACTTTTCCGGCGTGGTTACGATCATCTGTGTATTTTGTACTTCGCTCTTTGTGAGTTTCATATCGCCGGTCAGCTCTCGCACGGCTATCCCCAGACCTTGAAGTCGCTTGCCGAAACTCGCTGTCATTTCTGACGCAAGAGCTTTCATTGGAGCTATGTAGATTATCTGTGGATAGACAGATAAAAAATAATGTACCA
Source organism: Passova gellias (assembly GCA_018249975.1). NCBI lineage: Eukaryota > Metazoa > Arthropoda > Insecta > Lepidoptera > Hesperiidae > Passova > Passova gellias. The sequence continues at coordinate 5,303 of DWUN01002812.1, forward strand.
ATGAGCAAGTAACAGTAACAGGTGGCAGACTTCACAGAGGATTGTATATTTCGATTATTGTGGTTAGTATTTGATTTTAATAAGTATATTGGTTGTATAATATTCATTGGTAGACCGAGTGCCAAATACATCGGTTCTATCTGCCTACCCCATTAGGGACCTGATATGATTGTATAATAAATAATAATAATAATAATAATATTCATTGCTAACAGTTAGTACTTATCAGTTAGTAATTTTTATGAGTTTAATTCATTTTTTTTGATGTGATCTTTGTTTCTAACTACTGGACTCACCTTGAAACTGTTCTTCATGATGACGTTATTCTCTATATGCTGTTTGATTTGATGCACCACCGTCAGGAGCGCTATGTTCGTTTTACCAGCTCCCGTCGGTGCACATATCAGCAGATTCTCATTCGTGTTGTAAGCGGTTTGGAACACCACCGATTGTATCCGGTTCAGCTCCTTGATGTTCTCGAAAGCCATCTGGCCTACCTGGCAAATGAAACAGATTTACTCGTATAAATACTATTCCTCAGAACATAAGATGTTAGAAGAAAACAACGTAGATTGCAATCTTTAATTGTATTACAATATAAAATATGCATGATGTGAGCGATGAATGTAGACAAAGCATGTCAGGTTTGTAAGGACAGAGACATTTGTCGCTCGGTGCGCTCTGCCTACCCCGTTACGAACCTGGGGTGATGGTATAATAATAACAATAATTGAGACCCAAATCCAATTGTCATCGCAATCTACTGCTCATTAGTAATGTAACTTTTTTTGTTTTGCTAATATTCATGTTACAGTTATATAGACATACGAGCTGTACCTCGCGGTATTACCCGTGGAGCTTTATATGCCGTGGTAATTTCGGAATATGGTTTATCCTATTTTTTCTCGTATTAAACATAGCCTATGTTCATCAGGGATAATATAAGATTCTAATGGTAAAAGAATTTTTGAAATCTGTCCAGTAGTTTCGGAGCCTATTCAATACAAAGAAACAATTAAATCTTTCATCTTTATAATATTAGTCGAAGTAGACATATATGTACGAGTATATGTTATATAGACTTTTAACACTTTTGTCAATAGGAGGAAATATCCTAATCTATTTGTCTAATGTTTATAAACAGCTTAAGGGCTTTAAGGGCTTCGACGAAATTGGCATCACTAACAAACCGAGCGTTATGGATTTAAGATTGAAGTGAGGTATGTGTAATTAACAAAGCGAATGCTTAATGTGTACTCAAACACCGAAGCTCGACTTCTATCAATTTACTCACTTCATCCAGTTGTGATATTTTCACTCGTTTGTTACCAACTTCTAAGGGAGCGGGATCATTTTTGGGTATGGTGACCTCTTCGTACTCCTTATTGTCTTTTCTTATCGCATTTTCAGGGAGGATAAGCTTCATTCCCGACACGAATCCTAGAATATAACAGTTCTTGGATTCTATATGGTTACTCTTAAATATTTATTTATTTATTGATCAATTATTTGAACTTTATTTTGATTGGGAGTTATTCTAGTTATATTTATAAGGTTGGTATTATCTAAGATGATGATGATGATGTTTTGTCCAAAACTAAACTCGAACATATTTCGTTTCCTTGTTTGTGGCAATAAACTACTTTTAATATAAATTAATTAGTAACAATTTTGTAATTGTAATTGTATATGTATTGGCATGAATCTATGTAACTCAGGGCAATTCTATGTGCAGAGGTTGTTTAATTGTCTATGCCCACTTCTAGACCTAAACAATTCTCATGTAATATTCTCCCTCATGGAGCTTCTTTAAACTTAAATTGCAGAAGTTAATAATAATAATAAATTCAGGAGCTTAAATATTATCGGACAGAATAAATTTCGGATATACATATATAATTCCATTTTACCTGCTGAGTTCTTTGCGTTTAGTGCCGAGTCATAAACGTTGGGATATTGCACTTTTGATTGGAAGTATGAAATTTTCTGCAGTACAGGATCTACATCTCTTGACAGCTTCGATGTTGAAAAGGGCACAACTGGCTTTGTTAGTTCTGCTATTCTATAACAGTTTCATCAACGGATTAAGAACTACATTAATATATCAATATTTTCTTGCAACTACCAGAACATTTCTATTAAAGGCGGGTGGCCGGGCTGGATACAATATAGCATATCTTAGCAAACTAAACCTATAAAAATAACCTTTTCATTTATATAATGAGTATGATATATATATAGATATATACTTATAATAGTATACAGACCTTTTGGCTCTCATCTGCGCAATATTAAGCTCTGGTTCTGCTTCTTCCTCATCATTTTTCTTCGCTTTACATTTCTTCTCCTCTTTCCTGACGAGTTTTGCTAATATTTTCTCTTGCTTTGACTGTACGGACACTTGACATAAATACTGTGGCATTTTGTTTTCGGGGAGCAATGCTGCAACTGGTCAATGAAAATATGTGTAAGGTATCAGGGAATATTAACCTATTTAATTTGTAAATGCTATGTACATTACAAATAAGATTAGTTTGCAATATTTTTAATGTAATAAAATACTGAAATTTCCTGTAATCATAGCACTATGTAAAATATTTTGGTAGTGATTCATTATTTTGTTTTCTAGTTCTAATGCTAGATAAGAATTTACCCTCAATTAGATGAGGCTAGGTGCTTCCTTTATTATATTTAACAATGTGTCTTACTAAGAGTTTACTTTCATAAAAGGTCTTCTGTTATAAAATAAAACTCATCAAAAAGGAATTGGCTAACAGAGTAATGACACTACAAAATAAAATCACAGACAATTGTAATATATTTACTTTCTTGTATCGTTGGTTGTGGTGGCGGCAACCTCAAACTATCAGTTATTTCTTGTCTATGTTGGAGTATTTCCTGAATGAACTCAAACTGGTCGAAACCAAGCAACTCAAATAGATCATTCTGCATCTCGTCATTAGTTCTTGGTGAGTTCAGGAATGTTATTATTGACTGAAGAATATCTGAGCCAGATATGCCTGGGTGATCCTCATATAGCTCTTTGACTTTCATTTCTAGCCAACTCTTACCAAACTGAAAATATTTTAAAATAACTAAGTGTATGATTAGACTGTTATCTGTTGTCTATGGAAGTAATAAATGGATTCATTAGTCTTTAAACAAAGAGAGAATAATTTACTGTTGTAGTCTTGAGAGCATAAGAGTAGGCGTAGGTATAAAATAAAATGGAATTTAAAAAAGCTCTATTTTACTAATAATAAAATTTAACTTACCCTTGATGTTTGGACAGGTTTAGAAAAATGTCCTTCATTAACCTGATTATCTAAGGTTTTATCATACTTCATAGTGAAATCTGTGACAAAATGGCTGGCTGTGGCGGGCTTTCTTGTCAACTTTGCTAATGGTTTCTTGGCTGGTTTATATGGAATATAATGACATTGTATGCTCTCTCCCCAAAGCTTGATGTTCTCCTTGTTCTCAACTGTCTCTTTCTTAATGTATTCCTTTGTTTCTTCAGATAGTGTATTGGATATTTTTGTTACAATCTATTGAATAAATAAATAAAAGGGAATAATGTGGAATAAAATAGTCAAATGAAAAACCAAATTAGAGTGGGTAATGTATGTTTTATTATACCATACCTAATGATGAATATGTGGCTGGTTTTTTTTATTGCGTAATAGGCTTGCATTTGACTGCAAGCTCACCTGATGGGGAGTGAGATTAAAAATGTCTTGTATCTTTGTTAAATCAGAAAACTTATAAAAAGTTTTCCAATCTTCAAGAACAGCATATAATTGGTAAATAATACATACATAAATACATAACATCATGCCAAGTCCCGAACGGGGTAGGTAGAAAGCACTGAGTGCCAAATAGCTCTGTCCTTGTAAACCTGACGCGCTTTGTCTACATTCATAACTCTATTCATGCATACACTGCAGTTTCGTGTGCATGTCAAGTAAAAGACCAGATGGTTTGTTGCATGCCCAAAGGAAGCTGAATAATGGGTGTGGCCTATGGTCAATGTTAAAGATAATGATATACTCTATACCTCACAAATCTTATTAGCTGTCGAGGACTGTACAGACCCAAACACCTGCCTTAACTGTGACAAATGTTTGAGCATTACAATGTCCTGTTCCAGAAACATCCTTAGCACAAGGACTGTCGCATCTTCCATTATTTCATCGGACTGATCTCCTGTTAACAGTTTTGATGATTCTTTCAGGTTGTCAAGCAATTTCATTATATTATTTGCATCTGGTTCATTTTGTTTTATATAATTGTAGATGTCTGTGAATGATTTGTATCTGAAAAGAAATTTTGAAAGGCACTAAAAGCTAGTCCGGCCAAAATCGATCCTATAAAAGTACTCGGTAGCATTTTTCAAAGAATATGATTGTTATATGCAAACATCTTGCTTATCAGATTGGAAGTGCTTTACATGTAAGTTAAATATGGGTTACATAGCAGTATGCAATAATTGTTTACATACTAAGATGGTTGTGCTATTATGAAAATTAAAAAATCTGTTCTAGAGAGAATATCTTGTTCAATAACTGTATTAAGCTATAATGCAGTATACAAATGTAGTATTATAAATGTATCCTTATTTACGAAGGAAATGTTAATTTTTATTGTTGAAACAATTTATAAATGACACTAACCTTTGCACATTTTTGGAAAGAGTAACAATTGCTATCTTAGTAGGGTCAGTTATGGGCTTCAAGCAGCGTGGTTTATCCAGCTGGGTGTGAGCACGCAGTGCTCGGGTGATACGTGGTAACTCCAACATTGTATTTTGTAATCTGGAAATAAATATATTAATTAATATATTATTTTTGTTTTTTTTTTCTTACTCAAACTAAATCATATGTGGCCAAGCTGCACTTAGCTGTTCAGTCCTAGTAAATTTCAGAATACAGAACTTTGGCTGGGAAGATGGGGAATATGTGTTCATTAATGGTTTATAGCATAAATAGTTATTGCGTATGACTTTTCAGTAGCAGAAATAGGACTTTTGAAGACTAACAGTAAAATGTATTAATTACTTTTTATTAATGCAACAGTGCCAATGCAAAATTCAGGTATCTAACTTCCTACCAGACAAATTTAGTATCCATTTTTTTTACCCCTATTTTTTCCCTGTTTTTATTTGCAATTTTTTAAATTCAGTGTTTTAGTTCATATATATGTTTTAAATGTATTAAATTCACAACATCTTCTTTGCTGCATATTTCATAACAATAATTGAATGTGTTTAAATGAGATTGAATCACAACATCTTCTTTGCTGCATATTTCATAACAATAATTGAATGTGTTTAAATGAGATTGAATGTAAACAACTAAAAACATTAATTTTCATATTCTTCTGCATCAAAATCAACTTCATAAGAAACACGAATCACTTTACGTCATGGGTCAATTTTTAACATTCATAAATAATTATGTACCTATGTTAAAAATTTAGTTTTGCAACAAGTTTGAATATACGTATTATTAGTAAAATTGTATATTTCCTAAGGTTCATGGCGAAGCTATGAAACTTTGTTTTATATCTTAAATTAATTTGCAAATATTCTTTAATTATTATCAGTATTAAAAGTTCATAGATGGGTCGTTAATGGTACTAACCTTACAGCTGGGGAAGTACCGTTTTCCGATTATAACGAATTACACAACTACAAGTTTATATGATTTAAGAATGTGTAATTCTGTCTATTTCGTATTTTTTTTGGTATAAAAATAGATTATATTTAAATTGAATAATGTATTTAAATTAACTGACACGTAGAATTGAAAACTCGACAATGTTTGAGATTTTTCGAAATGAGTTTTGACAATAGACATTGCGCTGATGTTGACAGATTGTAATAGATCAGCTGCTGAATGTGACATTTAAACGTACGTCCGAAAACGATACAAAAACCAACAGCGGTACTGTTTTGAATTATAAATTCTAAAACAATTCTTTTGGCGGTTGTCAAGACCTAAAAAATTAAGAACGTAGAAACCTAATGGCCAAGACCAAAGGCCCGCGACGGCCACACCTACGTTATTTTAAATAGACTGGAAGTTTCTCTGAGCATGTCACCAATACAAATAAGAACGATCAGCGAAGGACCAGCTATGGAGTTTGGATGATTGTTACATAGGAAGGTAAAAGACTAATTAATAAAGGTGTATATAATAGGACCTCGAATACGTTAAATAATAAAACGCCGTTATTTTATATGTTCTTGAGTATTTTATAATAATCACGTCACAAATTGCTGGACACTTGATTGGTAGTAATAGTAGGTAGTTATTATCGTGCCATTGTTATCTTCTCATGATTTTGTTATTTACCATTATTTGTTTTTTTTATCTTTGTTTTTTTTTATATTAAGGATTTTACACCCGACCTTAATTAAGACTGGGATTATTTAATATTTTTCCGCCGGACTACCTTACCGTGAGGGACTCTTATAGCCGATGAATGATAGCTACAAAAATGTGTGATGTTCATAAAGCGTGTGTATATGCTTTATATTGAATAAAACAATTTAAATTGGAACCGTTAGTATTAGATGTTATTAGGACATTATTAGTCAGTTCGTTGGTGTTAATTAGTGACAAAAGGAAAAATACTGTTAGTCCAATTAACAAATGTTGCTATCGATGCAGTTAGTATCTACAAGTTATTATCAGATTTATCTTATTTTAAGTCTGTTAAGGAAGCGTTTTTACTGTGAAAGCTTGTTTTCGTCTCTAGTGTAATTACATATTGACCGATAAACACATCACACATGATGTAATTCAATCTGTTTTAACAATATGCTTTAAATGTTTTTCAAAAAACTAAAATAAAAGAAATGCAATAAATGTGTCATAATACAAATATGTGTGGCGGTGGTAAATGAATTTGTAACATTTGTTGAATTATTATTTCTTGTTCATTAGTAGGTACTTTATGTAACTTCCAGTGCAGTGTATGCCATTTTAGAACCTTCACATTAATTGTTACGAGTCTTCAGATTTGCCACAGGTGCTAGTTACAGATTTCATAATAAAATACAGCCATTTAAAGTTGCTTTATTTTATTGAAGCAATAATTACATCATTTGGGTAAATATAGGTACATACAGAACCAATTTTATGCTAAAATTTCTAAACGTTTAGGTATATTGTGTGAAGTGAGTACACTGATTATGTTATTTTAACAATACATAGTGATGGAACATTATGCTATATATTACTAATTCTAAATAGGCAAATGCCTATTGTTAGTGATGTTTGAATGAAATTTTCGCAAAAACATAAATATTTGCTACTGAATTTAAAATAGTGACTAGATATATTTAACTATTAACAGATGACTGTACCGATAATTTTTTTTGACAAGCTAAAGAAATCGACATAAGTTACAATTAAGATACTGCTAATAAAGGCCCTTAAGTTTCGAATTAAAACGAGATTACACACATTTTATTGAAAATATTATGATATTTTTAAAATTCAAGTTAAGTTTTAAAAGCGCGACATAAAATTAATTCAAATGAATAAATACTTTTAATTCTAAGTCATAATTTAATAATTACTAAGTACAACAGAAGCCTATAATCATTTCACATCGATAGCTTAAATGTTTTTAAATAAACTAATTTAATAATTGTTTCTAAGTTTAATGAAACCGGGATAACCATTGCGATGGAATACATACATACATATACCACATTCTGCAATATTCAATTAGTGTCATCAGAATGATTATCCTTAAATTCATTATGATTTAGACGTAA
>DWUN01002813.1:0-13090 GCA_018249975.1 Passova gellias
GTTGTTCATCTTTATATGTATTTTTGTAAATTTGTTATATTGTTATACTTAAATTTAGCTGGAATGACTAACAAAACTATGAACTCGATCAGTCGTATGGTACTGTGGAAATAAACAGCATACCAAGTTACATTCCATTTCGATTACATGAATGTTCAAATATGAACAATCTACACCACTAGAGAATGGAACTAAATGAAGACTTTACAATTTGGAACGCTTATACCCTGGCTGGAACATAAAGGAAAGTATGTTGCCACCAAAACGTATTAATTGATTTTATCAATGAAACATGATCAGAAGTACTCGTGAATGCGAGGTGGCTATAGTGCCGCTTTCAAGTGATTGCCAAATAAAGCAAAAAGTTGTAATGCATAAGATTTGAAATACGGGGCCCCGCGCGCAGTAGAGGCCCATGGCCCGAGCGCCCGCTCTATGTAGCTAACTGTCGCCTTGAAGACACTTATATAAACATTTATAATATTATTGCTTGCTTATTATAATAAACACAATGTGTAGCATTTAGAATTTTAACTTCAATGTATTTTGATTTGTTTAAGAATTGTGTAACTTCAAATAAAGCATGTTAGAGGGTTGGTAATATTTTAATTATAATTAGATGGTTGACCGAAAGGCACGTTCTCTATCCGAATTTAATCCAACGCACGTTGAAAATCATAGTTGCCTTTTGGTTTATCCAACATACTTGTTCTGCTTAAAATATATACTTCGTCACATATTTTAAAATGTAACGTTAGCGGTGATTCCAGGAAGGAAGTAGTTTTTATTTTTCTCTTAAAACCATTATTCACTATAGTTTTAGATTATTAAACAGTATGATACCTTTACTCCATTTATAAACTTGTTTGCTTACAATTGTCACAATATTGTCAACATAATATTAAAATATATTAGAAATACTTGTCATGTATTACCTACATTTTCGTAATTGAAGTAGCTAACATGGAACTGTGGCTTTTTTGAAAACACTTATAACTTAAGTACACAAACCTGCATAAATGTATGTCAATGTTTGAAAATGTTCATAACTAACATTATGTTCATGAACACGGAAAAAGATGAATTTAAATTGTAAAGAGTTGTATTTGTCTTCAAATAAAACGTTCCATTATTATATTAGTAGTTTCATTTTTTTAATTAAGTTTAAATCTCTTGTGAACTTCTGTGATCGTTGTCCCTTCAATATTAGCAATGTGATTTATGATGATCTGTGTGGCATCTTTTATATCGTTATACTGGTGTAATAGTTGCACTTCAATCATTTTATTACTTCCACGTAAAAGTTGATCAATTTTAATTTCAGTTTCCACAAGCTTAGAAAGTAAGTTTTGCAATTGCTGTGACATCTGAAATATAATAATATGGGTTAAATTTTTTTGGTTTTAAAAATCGAAATAAGATAGCTAGCCAAATGGAATTGAGTTATCTGGTCACGGTTTGCACTCATAACTATGTATTCGCTCGTCTGTACCTAATGGTACTAGAATTCTTATGATCGGGAAAGTATTCGTAATTCTTAGAACTCATTTTGAATGCCTTAGCTATTGATGCATGCCTAAACTGCCTTGATTATAGAAGAGCAATGCAAGCACCACTTTTTGACAGGATATGATCAGCGGTAAAGGTTCTACCATGAACTGCCCCACTTTAATTCCCACCCTAGCAGCTAATAACCAATTTCTATTCAAATGTTTACCCAATTTTACTCTAAAACCATCATAAAGTTCCACATTTTCTTCAGTAAGATTAACAATAAAGAGTATTCACTAAGATAAACAAAGTAATACTTAGGCGTACCTAAGTATATTACATAGTATAAAACAAAGGATGTGTTTAATAAAAACAAAAGACATTTTTATGGATTTATTTATATGGTATCAAAATCATTACTATTACATTCGCTAATTCCCATGGCGCACGCTAGCATACTATTAATATGTCTTCCTTCCTCCGCTTTAAATATGTAGCCATTAGTCTTATCAACCAAATTTTTTACTGACATTAAACTTTCTTCGCTAAACATATTTACCAGATGAAATGTAACCAAACTGTAGTTTTCTATAATAGATACCAGTGCCTTATTAAGCTTCTTGTACTTTGCTGTAAATTTGGCAGTATTCAGACAATCCACTAAATAGTTCAAATCTAAAACCTCAGTATAAAAATCAATTCCGAACTGTAATTTATCAGCATGTTTCTTTAATAGGTCAATTTTTGTCAACAAATTGATGTGCGGCAATCCTATTTTTAACATTGCATTTAAAGACAATGTTAAAGCTGCAATGAATTTTCCAGCATCAGAACAGTGATGAGAGTCTACCAAATGCACAACACATATTTGAAAATTGCCATCACTAGTTAATGTTGAAATAATATTGCTTAGAGTGTCATGATGAGTGTAAAGTTCTACTTGTCCTGGTAAATCGAATATAAAATTTGTTGAATGTTCTCCATTTAACTGGTCCAATAGCCACCTCATATTTTTCTCTAAGAATTCCAAACAATACATCAAAGCTCCATTGGGACCTAAATTATATGTGTCCATCACTTCTTCCAAAAGTATTAATGATCTTATGTCTATATCTGGTTTATAAGACCATCCATCATTTGCTGGATCTAAATTTACAATAACAGTTTTTCTTCCAAGTTTTTTCAGCAACTTAGACATTTCACTGCAGTATGTAGTCTTTCCCGCACCAGGTGGTCCCAGAACTATTTGGCCATAGCATTTGTTGACAATTTTAAATGTTCTTAAGTTATTTGCAGACATTCTTTTAATCACTTTCTGTTTTTATGTCTAGAATGATATCTTTGCAGGCTTTGATGGTCTCTATGTCATATGATTTGAGACTTAAAAAAATGCAAAGTGGCTTTGTTATCTGAAGAGCTTCAGCCAAGTATCTTGCAGCTACTTGGTGTTCATCTCCTGTAGCACCAAAAATAACTTTTGTTGTATAAATATCATTTGAGCCGAGCGGGTTGTGAATTTGGTCCTTCTGGACCAGTAATAGATTGCCTATCCTGTGATGTTGGGTTGCAATCACTAATGTTGTATCAGAAAACTCTGCAAGAACTATTTCTGTTTCCACCTCATCAATGTCTGCAGCTACTGATTTAAACAAATTTAGTTCACTACCTTGTTCTGAATGTTTTATGGTTAATTTATTCATAACATCTATTAATTCCATTATATCTAAAATAAGAATAGCACAAAAAAATAATTTTCTTAATTGTACATACATACATAACATCACGCCAGGTCCCTAAGAGGGTAGGCAGAAAGCACCGAGTGCCAAATAGCTCTGTCCTTGCAAACTTGACGCGCTTCATCTACATTCATAACTCTCTTCATGCATAGACACCGGTTTCAGAGTCTCTTGACTCCTCCGTCAGTCAGTATCTGACCTATCTATTTTTCTTGATTGAGGGACAAATTATGTTATATATTACTTTGATTAAAACTGTAAATTGTAAAGTAATAATTTTCTCTGCACTCTATTCAAAGTTATAGAGAGAGAGAGAGGGGAGTGATTTAATAACATAGCACTACAACTATGTGCTCTGCTGATAATAATTTTCTGCAGTTCTGCATAGACTAGACCTATGCAAACATTAAGTAATTATGATATGAATGCTACTTTATAGAAACCAGGTTATCTCATCTTAAAAAACTATACCTTTTCGTAAAGAAAATGCATATTTTAGCTAAAGCCTACAAGCTTCTATCTAGAAAGCTTTTTATCTACTATATAATGCTATAGTATTTGTATGTTATTAAGTAACAAATTAACTATATATGGTTGAATTTACATCCTATGGTATAATTTTCATTGTACAATTATATTGCCCCAACAAAAATACTTACTATTAAACTTGGTTCACTAGTTACATATTTACAAATTTAATGTATTATTTAGATAAGTTTATGATTTGATCCTAGTCTTCAACAGACTATTTATTACATTATGTAAAAACCTCATTAGTCTTGACCAACTTCAGTAGCTCATTTCAAAACAGGGAACCGCAAAGTCGGAAAAAATATTATAAGGAAAGGTACAAACCTTATAGGCTTCTAGTATAATACGATAGGAGTGTTGATTTATGTTGCCTTTATCTAGAAACATCCACTTAATACATGATGTTTGTTCAAAGACAGTTGTTCTAATGTATACACCACAAAAGTAAAAACTAGCTAACCTAAAACCTCGAGTTACAGATAAGTGTGTTTTCCAGATATTATCTTCGTAACCGTAGCGTAATGAATTTTGGCAGTAGTAATAATAACAGCAAATCGGCAAGTGGCAGCCTGGCAGGTTCAAATGTCAGATACAATATCTATTCTATTTTGTATTTTTTAGTAGTGATTTCCCTATAACAGCAAAGTGATCGCTTACATAATTATTAATTATTATCATCAAGTGTCATTGCTTGTTAATTTTAATTACGACTAATAAATTATTTTTTGATAATTTGTTAGTCGTAATTGTGTTGTTGTTAATCATTAAAATCTCACACCCAATTAATGTTTGTATAGGATTTTTGTTGTTATTTTTCTTATGACGGTTTTATAGCATTTCATTATTCAAGGGCGGATGCTAAAACCTAAAACCCTCTATATTGTTGCAAAGGACCATCTGACTTAATATTTAAAGGACCACGATGGTTCATCGTAAAAACCTAAAATAAACAAATGTGCACTAAAAAGATCAGAAATCGTAATGATATCGCAAACAAAAGTATACAATAAATTAATCCCAAATGAAATTTAAAGGTCAAATTATATTATTTTCAGGTCTGATCGTCATAAAGAAGAATAGTATTTTTCCAGAACTGAGGAACCTTTAAAGTCAATCAAAAAATTATCATACAAGTAAGCAGTTTTATATACAAAGTTAACACTTTCAAATACAAAAACGCGTTACTAAAAATATGTTTATAGTAAAAAATCGTAAATAATAAATATTTTCAACTAATTCTGATCATAGACACATCACTATTGACTATTGATATACATTTTTGTACTATTTACACTAGACAGGTCAAATTATTTAAAGAGGATAAAATGCTTTTTTCATAGATTATGCCCAAAATTAAATAGCCTCATTTTATGTTTATGCGTGTATGCATGAAGAAAGTGATGAATGAAGACGAAGCATATCAAGTTTGGCACTCGGTGCTTTCTGCCCACTCCATTAGGGACCTGGCGTAATGATATTATATTGTTGTTGTAAAAAAACAAACGCATAGAATGCTATTCGTAAAATATTTGCAAAAAATTATTTAATTAATTTACATATTTACGAAGACTGTTCCTTTTAGAAACTAGACGATCATTACATAGTAAAGGCTTTATTACCTACTAGCTGATCCGGCAAACGTTGTTCTGCCATATAAACTATATCAGTATTTCTCTACTATTTAATGCATGTTATTTTACATATAAACCTTCCTCTTCAATCACTCTATCTATTTTAAAAAACCGCATCAAAATCCGTTGCGTAGTTTTAAAGATTTAAGCATACATAGGGATATAGGGACACAGAAAGCAACTTTGATTTATACTATATAGTGATATTTATTCAGTGTGATATAAACAAAATTACGAACTCTGTCATGTCGGGTTTTGGACAATTTGACATTACCTTTCTTGACAGTGACAGTGACACTAGTTTCAATCCACTTTCTTTGGTTGACAAAAACCGACAGGATGGTGTGTATTTTACATTTCTTAATTTTTATCGTAGTTAATCGGTCAAATTAATATTCTAAACTAATTAAATCAAGTGCTTAGTGCAAGTTTGAACCTATTATTATACGTATCTATACATATTTTTGCAAAATAAGTGAAAGATACGACATTATTATTATTACAGACGAAGGGTACTTCGAGCTTCGGTAAACGCCGAAATAAGACACATACATTATGTAGAAGATGTGGAAGATCTTCATACCACATACAAAAATCGAAGTGTGCTCAATGTGGTTACCCTGCCGCCAAATTGCGATCTTGTAAGTAGTTAATTTAATTTAGGCATACAAATTGTAACACAATATACAAGCTTGTAGAAAGGGTCTTCTATGCAGTGCAAATTTACGAATGCTGCTTTTCAGCCATAATAATTTATATGTACTATTATATTAACATGAAGTATGAAACACGTATGGGGCTATTACTATAAGTTCCGGGAGATGTAATTGCTTACGATTATAGTTTCCGATCTATATGAATTCGAGTGTTGTGAAAGATTAAGAAAAGAAACACAGGAGCTGTTGGACTGGTGTGTATAATACACATACACACTTAATATTAGTTGATGGTCCATTAACAGTGAGGATTCTTATTTTCTATAAAATTATTTGTAATCCATCATCAATTTATTGTTTTTTTAACGTCATTTGAAGTTATGAAAAAATTACTTTGTTTAATGTGATATTGTATGTTACCATAAATATAGCATAGGAACAAAATACCATTCTGTTTAAAAATATCTTTAAATGTTGATGCTGCCATGAAAAATGACAATAATAAACCGCAGTACTATATTACATAGGTAGAATATTGCTAAGTGTATTAGAAGTTTGAGATTTAATATGTTACTACCCATGTGTAATAATCAAGCAGCGATAGCCTAGTGTTTTGAAATTCAGCCTCTCACTTGGGTTGTCTGGGTTCAATTCCTAGCGTGGTTCAGTGAATTATGTGTGTTTTTTATAACTTGTGTTTTATACGTATAACTTGCTACAACGTTAGAGGAAAACATAGTGAGAAAACTTGTAAACCTTAGAGATGTTATAAAAATTTAGAATGTTCCTTACATGTGTGTACTCTGGCAATCCACACTTGGCCAGCATCGTAGACTGATGCCTAAACCCCCTCACTACAAGAGAAGACCCTTGTCTAACAGAGGACTATTAAAAAGGCCAAAAAAAAATTTGTAATGCCTTGGGTAATCAATTTGTTTCGGGATAATTTGAAGCTTGGGAATCATCAAAGAAAATTTATTTTTTATATATTCACATAGATTCAAAATCTATGTGGGGCCCAGTAACATGTATAATGTATATACACATTATTTACAATGATTTAATGGAGGGGTAATATTATACAACTCAACAAAGTTTCACAGCGCGTTTTGCAGCTTCTAAATCCTACAATGATTGAGGGAATATTTATTATATTTGTTTTCCCTTGTAACTGTAGGAACATTATGATTTGAAATGAATATATAACAATGTGATAAATGCCATGTGGTATTTTCTCATATGATATATTTCATACAATAAGTATGAAGTGCTTTTTCTAATCATATCTTTTTTGTATACTTTTTAAATTATGTTCATGTACTTGTGTTTGTTTAACTGTAATATTGAGAAAAAGATATGTAGACTCTTTGTTAATAAGGGAAGCTGTAGTACATTAAATTCAGTGTAGTTATGCAGCCACAAGACTTGAAGAAGAATATCTTATATAAATGTATAAGATATTTTATAGCCTTTTGAACATTAGTTATAATCAAATTTGATCCATTAGCTTATGGCTGTTGAAATTAATTAAAAGAAAATTGTTATTTTCATGTTGCAGACCACTGGTCAGTAAAGGCTAAGCGCAGGAAGACTACTGGTACTGGCCGTATGCGCCACTTGAAAATTGTAAGGAGGCGTTTCCGTAACGGTTTCAAGGAAGGAAAACCTACTCCCAAAAAAGCTGTGGCGTCCGCGTAGGCGTAATGATTATTAAATATTATTGAAAACAAACACATCTGATTGTTTTTCTAAAAAAACCTATGGATATCTTTGAGTTCTTCTTTACATCTTCTTGAGAGTTCTTTCTTTAAAATCATGTCACCTTGCATGCATATTCATTGGAATGTATTGTTTTAATTAGTGGGGGCTTCGTCATCGCGAGACACTGGGTGGCCTATCTTTATGAGACCCTTTTGTATTTCGTTAAAAATAGGTAGTATTGGTGGTGGTTGTGAAATGAAACTCTTAGTTTAAACAACTACAGTAAAATACACTAGGTTTACTGCTGACCCTCCCAATGGCTTGCGACATGCGGGGCGGGTAACTAGCGAAGCTACATGCGGTACGAAATAACTTATATTAAGTCTACTTGACACTAGATTTACCATATTTTTATGTATACCTACAGCCAGTCAAAATGACCGGTATACAAGCAAAATGCTTATTGTGACTTCCTGTTTTTATTCACTCTTAAGTTTATTAAATGTATTCTCCATTTATACCTTCAAAAACAATAACATTATTTCTGAAATCAAATGATATAGGTATGTAGCTAGTAGGGATTTTGAATTGAAATTGCACGACCAGTCAAAGTGACTGATTTGGTAAATCTAGTGTTAAAATCATAATGGAGTGTTGAAAAAAAAACAATTATATTTCTGTATTTCTAGTATTGTATTCACTTAAAATGCATTCGATAGTTTGTAAGTAAATTATTAGCACTAATATTATGCCTATTTAAATAATAAATGTAAACAATAAATTGTAGACAAATATTTATCCCGCTTTATATTCGTGTTCAATCAACTTAAAAAAAAAACAATCAATTCACCTTTTAATGGTTTTTAGGGTTCCGTACCTTGAAAGGAAAAAACAGAACCCTTATAGGATCACTTTGTTGTCTGTCAAGATCCTTTATCTCAGGAACGCGTGGAGGTATTAAGCTGAAATTTATATATGAACTCAGAATCTTGAAATTTATTACGAAGCAACGTCTTATAGCATAGATAAAGGAAAAATGGCAGAAACAGTAAATTTTTAGTTACATCACATAAAATATTTTAAAGTTACTACCAAATATTCCATATCAAATACTCTCACGTCTAGTATAGGTACCTCAAGCTGTAACAAAATCAAACTTTATGTCTACGCAATCAAAAGAAACAGCAATTTAAGCCTCATATTTTCAAACGCAACTATTCACAAGGGAATTAAACCATAAAGGGTAGTTCCAGTCTACCTAGAATCTTTAAAATTTGGCACGAAGCAATGTTTTACGTATACGAGTATACCTACAGATTTGTACGGAACCCTCAGTGTGCGACTCCAACTTGCACTTGACCGGCTTTTTTTATTTTTAATATTACAACGCAAAGCTAAGAGCTCAGTATTTTAGTCACCAATCTCTGGCAAACAATAAAAAGAACATAGAAACAACGGCGTCTATTTCATACACTATAACGTGCTATCGTAATACAACTAAGAGAATACCTCCGTAATTTAATAGGAAGGCAAAGAAACACAGGGCTCGACTTAGAACACTTTTTAAAGCTTATCCTTGAATCAAACAAAATATGAATAACTGTAAAAAAATGACACTATGCGATTGTAACGAAATTGCCAGAAGACAACAGAAATAAATCCTTGAATATACATTTTTCATGATTCAAAATACAGATGGCGTAGCTTTATGTGTGCCCCAAACAACTAAAACAACAAAATGCGCGGGGTAATTTGTTGATGACGAGACATGCAAACGCTATGTGAGACAGAGCTGGAACGTACGGAATTCAGAATTGGTTCGCCTCACTCAGTCACAGTACAGCTCACTCAATAATCACTCAGTCTGGTTTGTTCAGTCAGTCGGTTGGTAGTCGTTTACGTGTTGTGACGGTTGTGAATTTAGTGCTGCCAAGCAACTTATCGCCTTTAACAACGAAACATCGCATAATCTTATCCAGTACTAACATTGGGTGATAACTTATCACAAACTATGACGCGATGATAGGTAGATGTAAAGTTCTTGTTAGTTGGCTATTCTGTAGTGATTAACATTTTAGTGCGCGAGTGGATAATGAGTGTGCAGCTTCTCTGAAGAAACCTTATGATTTTCTGTTAAGTGTAATCCGATAATAATGTCGTTGTTTAAAAAGAAAGGCTCTAAATATGCGGCACCTCCAGTACCACCTCCACCGGCGGAAGAGATAAACAATCATCAGACTAACGGTGTTGACAACAACAACGGATCTCCGAAGTCACAATTAGTGTTCCATTGCCAGCAGGCGCAAGGCAGTCCCCTTGGCCTTATTTCAGGATTTTCCAACGTCAAAGAGCTTTATCAGAAGATAGCGGAATGTTATGAGTTTCCACCGGACGATGTAAGACATACTTTTTTTTCTCTTATCGCTATCAGCTGCAACATTCTAATACTAACTATATAACCTTACTGTAAATCCCCGTCTATATACTTTTGGAATTCTATAAAAGTTCCTTCGCAATATTCTGTTAGCCGAAGCTTAGCATCTTATGCCATTTTTGCAACTGAAACATCTCTGAAACGACATTCACGATTTTAATGGATAAAATAAAATATTCGTGTAATATATTCAAGAACAGCATAACTAACATTTATTTGTAACAATATTTTCCTTAATTAGGTCATTATTGTGTGCGATTGTAATTACAATTGTGAACCTATTGACATACGACATCAATAGGATAAAAACCTCGCTCATGTCCATTTTAATAACGTTTAAAATCGCATAAGATAAAACACTAACAAAAAAGTCTCATTGAGAATGTGTAGTGTATTGTACTAATAAGTCAAAATATCGTAGATACAGCTTTTATTTTTATTTACGATATTTATTAATACATTGATATCTTGGACGTACAGGTTTTTTAGGTTGCAAAAAAAAAATATTAATTACCTACCTTACTTGAATCATCTTGTTTGCAATTACGCTGCATATTTACTTTTTAACACTACATGTCTGTACATAACATACCGACGAGGAGAGAAAGTGTAAACCGTAAAAATGCTTAGACATATTCCGTAACATGCATTACTCATAAAATTATCAATGTAAGAAATGAGCACATCGCTGTACAATAAACGGTTCAGTCGGCTAGAATAGGTAGGTATTACTTATTCAAAACAATGACGTGCGTAATAATAATAATTAAGATAGTGCCAATGAAAACAGAATCGCGCTCGGATAGAATCAGTATTAGTAGAATAAAGTTTCGTATGATTATAATATAAATATGTTGATATTATTTCGTATTCTCTTTTTTTTCATTTGCTTTGTAACAATTTCATTTAGCTAATAACGTTTTATTTATTACATCTTCGAAAATCCTAAAATGTATTTGTAACTTGTGCAGTCATACTTTTGTTCAAGGTTTAAGAAATTAGCTGTTGATAATGCACACGTAAGCGGAAAAACAAACTCTCAACAACCTTATCTCAGACAGTGTAGTTTTTTTGTTACTCATTTGGTCAACTAAAGATTAGTTTATAATCTGTTGTAGTTAGATACGAGGTTTCCAATAATAATGTCAATAAGTAAGTCGGTAATGCCAAGATATTAATGTATTTAAGCAAATTGCTGTTTAACGATTTTAAAGAAAATATCATTATAACATTAGTCATTTGGAGAAAATAAAATACGTGCAAACCATTAATTTAGATACAATATTCTACATTCGTAATCGTGTGATAACGAAGGTAATTAAGCGTTTTAACGTAATTTTTATTATATCCTATCAAAGAACAACCGCCAGTGTCTACAGTTTCATGTTCGGTTTAAACCTAATCTATGTAGGTACCTAAATAAGTAATACATAATGGGTTTATCTGACGCAAGCTAAATATCGCTGAATATATTGCGAAAGGTTACATCGTTTTGTGTTAAAACTTATTACATCATTTGCATTATTCCTGAGAAATATAATATATAGTTTGATACTGTGATAGCATTAAGCGAAGTACGAAGCCGTCACGATTTGTCCAACCAGTCAATCTCGCCAAGGACGGACAGGGCTCTTTTAGTATGACTGCGACTACAAACATATTGAATAGTGGTTTAAACTTTAATCAATCTGTCTCCCATCGCCATTAGATAATTTTGCCATGACGACGTACGCAATCGCCAAGATCAAACAAATCAATCACGCTTCTGACGACCTTTCTTTTTAGCGACGTGCAAACCCACCTCTTTGCAGACACGCACAAGATATACCTACTAGTCTAAATAAACGCCGGATTCCGTATTTCATATATAGATGTAGCCGCGAAGAAAAAAAATCATTATTTTTTTGTGTTTTAATATGCCTCCTCCAGAAAAGTAGGAGTAACGCCCATATTTGACACTTGATTATTTCTTAACTTTTATATCAATTTGCATTGTACGGGCAAATTTAGAATCCTAACATGCCATTGTTTATAGATTACGTGTTTATACACAACATTTTTGTGGTAGAGTTAAGTACTCGTATAATAGAGATATACATATATGTCTACCAAAGAGTAACGATAATTTATTATCTTATAAGTTC
The DNA here is from genome assembly GCA_018249975.1 of Passova gellias. Classification (NCBI taxonomy): domain Eukaryota; kingdom Metazoa; phylum Arthropoda; class Insecta; order Lepidoptera; family Hesperiidae; genus Passova; species Passova gellias. The sequence goes on from DWUN01002813.1 coordinate 12,325, forward strand.
TGATAATAATCAGATCTTATCTAAATATTATCTAAATTACCTTAAGTGCTAAATTAAAAATGTAATTCCTTAATTGAAAATTTGCAATTCGTATACGAGAGACTGTTGTCTACGTAGGATAAAAATCCGCGAAAATGTCTGTCAGAAGTTGCATTAAACTTAATAAACATACGGATTACGGACATTTCTTGAGTCTTCAGTACTTTATTTAAACAATCTTGACTTACGCAGTGCTTTTATTGCTACCTATGTGAGTAATCTTTTTGAGAGATACACAGTACTCTGAGGGCAAGCCCTTTTATTTGAAGGCCCGTAACTGTATACGAAGCGTAATAACTTTAAATATAAGAGCTATTCTTTATTCTCTAGTCCTGCCTCAGGAAGACTACAATACGTTAGGAATATTCCCTTGTGCTACCTTGCATCTATTTTATGCGGGTCTATTGTTTGTGGTGACAACGTAATACTCTATTTATATTCATCAATGAGTTGTTTAACACAATAGTCTATGGACAAATTACAAGACAACTTTTATAATATTGGAATTTCAGTTAGTTTCGATAAACAGATAAATCTGTTAACTGTGTGCTGAGTGCGAGTTCAACAAATATATTCACGGTGAGTAACGAGCGTGAATTGCTATGGTATTGACTTATCAAATGTCAAATTTGGTATTTCGTACATTTAGCGTGGTAGAACCTGTATACGGTTCGCCCGGGGAAGTACCACCGCCACACCTATTTCTGCCGTGAAGCAATTGTTTCTA